>JAJIBD010038228.1:0-24360 GCA_021461705.1 Cryptotis parvus | reverse complement strand
AAGCTGTTTACACGAGTCATCCTGAACAAGATTAGCGGAAAGAACACTAGATGAAGGTCAAACCATGCGAGCAAGCAGGTTTCGGAAAGGATTCAGTCACTGAACGACCATATCCACACAGTACCAAGCTCATTGGGGTTTGTAGGGAGTACAAGATGCCACTCTTCTCATGTTCATTGATTTACAGAAAGCCTTTGATTCTGTGGAAACGAAGCAGTCCACGAAGCCCCTAGTCAAACAGGGTTATCCAAACTGCATACATACAAGATCCTTAGTGAGCTGCCTGGTATTCATTTACGGATTCACCACATTGGATCTACCATTCTACAAAGAAGTGATCATTGATGTCAAAAAGAGTGTTCGACAGGGGGTGATACCTATCTCACCAAAAACTCTTCAGTTCCACCTCGAGAACATCATGAGACAATTAGAATGGGAAGGAATGGGAGTAAGATAGATGGTCGGCAACTTACACCACCTCAACCGCTGGGTGACATCGTTCTAATGTACACCAAACATGCCAGGGCGCGCACAAATGCTGGCCCCGAGCTTTGACCGAGAATGTGGAAAGGTAGGTCTACAGCTGAATCTGAAAAACTAAAGTATCATGAGAATTAGATGTTTCAGAGGTCTCTATTCTCTCTCAATGGTAACAAAACATCTCTGAATGCGCTGAGTTATATGTACTCTGGGTCAGAAGTCAACATGATGAATGACCTAAACCCTAGGCTCTTAGGAGGAAGAGAAGGGCATGAATGCCTCTCAAAGGCATCGGGCCAGGCCACTAAAGGACAGAGAACCTCCGGCTCCGGGCACATCTTCCGACCCACCGTTCTCCCTGCATTCAACACACACTCAGAGTACCTGCGGCCCACGAAACAGATGAAATGCTATTGGGTCTCCCAGGCGCATCGAAGAGCTATGCTTGGAATATCACGTCTCACTCAAGTAGAGAAGGAATCTGGAGTTCTGACCTGCGCCCTATCTTCAGAATCAGGGACGCTGTCTGCTTTGCCAAGGCATCGAAAAAATCAGATGGGCTGGACATGTAATGCGATTTAGGAGACTAACGCTTCGCTGACTAGAGCGGTTTACCGACTGATTCCACGGGATGTCGAGATCACGTGGCCGCCACCTACAAGATGGAGACTTCCTTTGTGAAGACCTGAAGGAACGGTTGGAGGCTCTTCATATTCCTGGAATCAACCAGATACCATTGGGCTACATTGGCACGTGATCCAATAGAACATGTTAGACCGAAGCCCAGCTCGAGCAAAACGCCATGGTGCACGGATTCAGTGATCGTGAGGATGTTCATATTTGGGTTTGGTCATACATTGTTCCAGCACCCATCCCTCCACACAGTCCCCATTTCCACTACCATGTCCCCTATTCCCTCTCCCACTCTCTCCCAGCGCCTCCTGTGGCAGGCGTTTCCTTAATCTCTTTCTCTTTCCATTTTCCAGGGAATGAATTTTTGCTCTTTTTATTTTGGGTGGGGGTGGGAGGCGACACAAGGGCTTTGGGGGGTAGGCTTTGCCTTCAGAAGCTGGCCAACCCAGGTTGGATCCTCGGCATCCCATATGTCCCCTAGGCACCGCCAGGAGTAAATCCTGAGTGGAGGCCAGGGAGTAACCCCTAGGCATTGCCAGGTGTGACTCAAAAGCAAAAAATTAAAAAAATTATTTTGGGGCAGGGGTAACATTCGACATTGTTCAGGACTTACTCCCATGCTCCTGCATCCGAATTACCACCTATTGAACTTGGGGGAACTAGATAGGTAGTGAGTGTTGAACCTGGAGATTAAGTCACTTCAGTGCTAGGACCACCTGCTGTACTATCACTGATGCCATGTGGGTAGTGATTTATGACAACCATCTTCACTTCTCTGATACAAACAGGTTTACTAAAGTTTACTCCATCTTGACTCAGTGTCAAGATGTAACTATAAACTAGAAATTTAACTATGTATTATATCCTCAATCTTAGAATATTTTCTACAATATTGATTTTTTGTATTTCTGTGGGCGTCTTTTGTTGTAATTTACCCTTTCCTTCACCCAATTTATTAGGGTGCCCTCCTTTCTCTAGTCAGTGATTGAGCACTACTGAGTTCTTTCCCGAGAATCACTTTGCTTAATTTTCACTGGTAGGAAACTGTTTCTTGGTATAAAATCTTTGGAAAACACTGGAAAATTTCTACAACATACTAAGAATATACTTCATATAATCCAAAGTAAACACCTCCTGAGTCATAAGCATCTACTTCAAGATCATTTAAAAAAAAATTGACCCAAAAGGACATGTACATACCTAGTTCAACCTAGCATAATTACAACAGTCAAGATCTGATGGTATAATAAAAAAAATTTTAAGTCTGGAACAACTTAAATACCCAAAACAAAAGCCTAGTCCAGATGAATTCACTCAGAGTTCTTTCAAATCTTTACTAAAGACTTACTGGCAATCCTTTCCAAGCTCTTTCATGAAATCAAAAGAAATAAAAACACACCAAGTTTCTAAGAGGCAAATTATCATCCTGATACCAAAAAGTAGACAGACACCAAGCAAAATAAAATGGCATACCAATATCCTGATGAACATAGATGCACAGATCCTCTATAAAATACTAGTAAATTTAATACAAACAATTCATCAAAAAGATCATACACCATGAACAAGTTGTGATTCATTAAAGGTGTTCAAGGATGGTTTAACTTTTTCAACCAATAAACTTAGTACACCATATTGATACAAGAAAAATAAAAAACTGTATGATCAATATCAACTAGATACAGAAAATATATTTTTAAAGACTCTCAATAAACTGGGAATTGAAGGAATTCTCTCACATATAGTCAAAGCCATTTACCACAAGCCCACAGCAAACATTATACTCAATGAGGAAAACTAAAAGCCTTTAAGATCATACACAGGATAAGATTGCCCAGACTTACCTTTCTATTCAATATAGTATTGTAATAACTTCCCATAGCAATTAAGCAAGAGAAATATATCAAGGGTATCCAGAAAGGATCAGAAGAAGTTAAACTCACTATTTATAGATATGACATGGTACCATATCGAGAAAACCCTAAAGTATCTACACAAATAAAGCTCCTAAAAACAATAAATTTGATAGTAAAGAGTCAGGCTACAAAATTAACAAGCAAAGTTCATGACTCATATAACATCTCTTCACTGTCTTCCCATTGTTCATCGATTTGCTCCAGTGGGCTCTAGTAACATCTCCATTAGTCCTGTCACAAGCAAGTGCAACCAAGGGCATCTACTTGCTACAGGGACAGGAGGAGCCCAAAACCATTCTTCAGGTTATGGAACTGAGGTCCATAATAGTTACTAGTCTTTGGCAAAAAAAGTAAATAAAACATGGTAGCTTGCCAGGCTTTACTGTGTAGGTGGTATAGTCTCAGTAGAAGGCTCTCAACCCGAGCATTTACTGATGAAACTTAAAGGGGGAAGATCAGGTTTTCTCTTGGATGGAGCTCTGAGGAACTATGGAGTCTGGATGTTGAGAATGACTAACTGCATGATCCTTCTCTACCCTATAAAGGCTTTTCCAGGCAGATCTTGGCTCAAACTATTAGCATATAATAGGGCCTAGGTGAGGTGCTGGGAGAAATTTACCTGAGGACATTTGACCCCTCCCTGCTTCCCATAATAGTGGGAGGTCTGAGTTGCAGGGTATAAAACCAGCTCTCTCTCTCTCTCTCTCTCTCTCTCTCTCTCTCTCTCTCTCTCTCTCGGCTCTCTTTTTGGGGCTTGCACTCTTCTTGGGAGTCTTGTCTTTATCTCCTTTTTAGGGCCTTTACACGTGGTGGCCGCCATCTTGGCCTACACGTGGCTGAGGTTCTGGTCGGGAATCCTAAGCACAGAGTTTTTCCTATTGCTTTTTTTGTATGCCTGAATCTGTGATAAATAAAGCATTTTAAAACTGCATCGGATTCCTGAGTCTTCATCCATTCTCTTATTAACAATAAAATTGACAAAAGAGATTCATTGTTAGCTTTGTAAATTCATTGTTAGCTTTTGTAAAAGCAAAAATCCCATTCACAAAAGTGCCTCAGATAATCAATTACTCAGAATCAGTTTAATCAAAGGGGTGAAAACCAGGGAGCCAGAGATAGTTCAGATAGGGGCGGAGCAAAAGCACAGTGGGTAGGGCGTTTGCCTTGCACGCAGTCGACCTGGGTTCGATTCCCGGCATCCCATATGGTCCCCTGAGCACCGCAGGAGCAATTCCTGAGTGCAGATCCAGAAGTAACCCCTGAGCATTGCTGGGTATGATCCAAACAAGCAAAAAAAAAGAGAGAGAGGGAGATAGTACAGCATTTGTCTTGCATGAAACCAACCCGTCAATCCCTGGTACCCAAGCACTATCAAGTGTAAATGGTGAGCGTAGAGCCAGGACTAAGCCTTGAGAATTCCTGGGTATGCCCCCATAAAAAGAAAAAAGAAAACTACTAAACACTACTTCAATAAATAAAAGAGGACATGAGGAAATGTAAACACATTCCCTGCTCATAAATTGAGCAAATTAATATCATGGAAATGGAAATGCTCTCCCAAAGTATTAGATGGAATCAATGCTATTCATTGAAAGATATTCATGACAGTTTTTAAAAGAAATAAATATACGACTTCTGAAATTTATATGTGACAATAAACTCCCCGAATAGTGAAAGCAATCCTTTGAAAAAAAGAAGATAGGAGGCATAACTTTCCTCACCTTCAAACTATACCATAAGCAGTATTAATTAAACCAGTGTAGTACTGAAATAAAGACAGACCCTCAGATCAATTAGAATAGAATAGAATAGAATAGAACAGAACAGAACAGAACAGAACAGAACAGAACAGAACAGAACAGAACAGAACAGAACAGAAACAGAACAGAACAGAACAGAACAGAACAGAACAGAACAGAACAGAACAGAACAGAACAGGAACAGAACAGAACAGAACAGAACAGAACAGAACAGAACAGAACAGAACAGAACAGAACAGAACAGAACAGAACAGAACAGAACAGAACAGAACAGAACAGAACAGAACAGAACAGAACAGAACAGAAAATAGAACAGAACAGAACAGAACAGAACAGAAACAGAACAGAACAGAACAGAACAGAACAGAACAGAACAGAACAGAAAGAAGAACAGAACAGAACAGAACAGAAACAGAAGGAACAGAACAGAACAGAACAGAACAGAACAACAGAACAGAACAGAACAGAACAGAACAGAACAGAACAGAACAGAACAGAACAGAACAGAACAGAAACAGAACAGAACAGAACAGAACAGAACAGAACAGAACAGAACAGAAGAACAGAACAGAACAGAACAGAACAGAACAGAACAGAACAGAACAGAACAGAAACAGAACAGAACAGAACAGAACAGAAGGGGCAGAACAGAACAGAACAGAACAGAACAGAACAGAACAGAACAGAACAGAACAGAACAGAACAGAACAGAACAGAACAGAAACAGAACAGAACAGAGACAGAACAGAACAGAACAGAGAACAGAACAGAACAGAACAGAACAGAACAGAACAGAACAGAACAGAACAGAACAGAACAGAACAGAACAGAACAGAACAGAACAGAACAGAACAGAACAGAACAGAACAGAACAGAACAGAACAGAACAGAATAGAATATCCAGAGAAATACCCTCAGGTATACAGTCAGTTAATCTTCGATTAAGAAGTGGAACCGCCAGGAGTAATTCCTGAGCACAGAGCCAGGAGCGATACCTGAGCATCGCCAGGTGTGACCAAAAAAATAAAAAAAAATAAAAAGAAGCGGAGCAAGGAAAACTCTTCAAAAAGTGCTTTGGGAAAAAGAGTCAGCTACAATGCAAAGATACTAACACAAGCCTATTTCTAATGCCATGCATAAAACTCAAACCAAAATGGAAAGAGACCTCAATGTCAAACCTGAATTCATGAGACACACAGAGGAAAACATAGGCAGAACTCTCTTTAACAATGAAGCTAAGAGGAATCTTTTCCCCCTTTTTTTATGGAAACACTGTGATTTATAAAGTAAAAGGGTTTCATAATACTGTTGATATAAAGATTCATACTTCAACACCACTCCCACCACCAGTGTGTCCCACCACTAAAGACCTCATTTCCCACCCACCCCAATCACCATGCCTGCTCCCTCGGCTGGCACTGATTATATTGACTGTTAAAGCACATACATGGCAATGTAATTTTCTTCCTATTGTTGGTTAGGGGAGGAATCTGGCCAAATTCTGTTCTTGAATTTACTTTCTGAGTTTCTAGAATGTGGTTGGTCCACTAGTTTGATGTACTACGCAGCCACTTGCAGCTGCTTGACTAGGGAGAGCCAATGGCAGCTTTCTGTGTCTGAGTCTGAGTCTCTGCATAATGGCTAACAGCCTGGAGGCAGGTCATGGTCCACCAGGCCTCCCAGACAGGACAGAGGTGGGGAAGGGAGACCCCAGCTCCATCTCCACTAACGCCCAGTGATTTTCGCCACTGAGGGCTGCCTACCCGGGCTTGAAATCGGTGGCTCTGTTGTGTGTGGCTCTGGTGAGCTGGGCTTTTAATCGGCTTCTCTTGTGGTGGGACTCTGATGAGCTGTGGAGTCCAGATGTTGAAAATGGCTGTGGTTATGGTGAACAAGTTTTAGAGGAATCTTTAAGCATGGTAAACAACTGACCAAGCAAGTAAATGTAAACAAATGGGATTACATTAATTTAAGAAGCTTCCGGATATTAAAGGAAATTGCTTCCAAGATATAAAGATAGTCAACGGACTGGGAGAAATTATTTGTCCATCATCCGTCCTATTAAGGGTGAATATCCAAGATATAAAGCATTGCTGGGTGTGACCAAAAAAGCAATGGACATGGAGAGGATCATGTTGAGTGAAATTAGCCAGAAGGAGAGAGACAAATATAAAATGACTGCATTTATTTGCATGACATATATATATGTATATATATATGTATATATACATACATTTCACTGTCTTCCCATTGTTCATTAATTTGCTCGAGTGGCACCAGTAACATCTCCATATGCCCTGTCACAAGCAAGTGTAACCCAAGGGCATCTGCTTGCTCCAGAGACAGGAAGAGCCTCAAACCATTCTTCAGGTCTTTGACTTCATTTGAAGTCCATAATTGTTACTAGTTTTTGGCATAACAAATAAATAGAACACAGGTAGTTTGCCAGGCTCTGCCATGTAGGTGGTATATTCTGGGGCTGGAGCAATAGCACAGCAGGTAGGGCATTTTCCTTTGCACGCTGCCAACCCAAAAACAAGAAACAAAAAAAGTAAATATCCAGATTAGATGTCTGCTACTCTGACAGCCTCTGCTCCCCAGAAAATCAATAACAAGCCTGTTAAGGGAATAGCAGGACTTTTCAGATCCATCCATATACTTGCCTACACAAAACAGTCCTCATACTCTTCAGTTCAAAACCCAGGTTATATATATACATATTATGATACCAATATCCAAGGTCAGGTGAAAGATCAGGAGGTCTTGTCAAAGGTGGAAATTACCACAAACGTGTGGGAGCAGAGGTTAGGTAAGACAGAGAATGGAACAGTGTGCCAATAATTATTGAAAGTGTTATTACCACATAGAACTAAGCATTAAATACAGGCAAAAAGATACACATGATAACCTCTAAGTATATATATTACAATCCACAATGTGTAGGAGAAGGAAGAGAGAAAGAGAGAGAGAAAGAGTAAAAGAGAAAAGAGATAAAGAGCCTGCCATGGAGGCAGGCTAGGGGAGTGGGAGGAATCAGGGACATTGGTGGTGGGAAATGGGCACTGGTGGAGGAATGGGTGCTGGAACACTGTATGGCAGAAACCCAAACATGAACATTTTTGTAATTATTTATCTCATGGTGGTATAATAAAATTTATTTTAGATAGGTAGATAGATAGATAGATAGATCGATAGATAGATAGATAGATAGATAGATAGATAGATAGATAGATAGATAGATAGATAGATAGATAGATAGATAGATAGATAGATAGATAGATAGATAGATAGATAGATAGATAGATAGATAGATAGATAGATAGATAGATAGCGCATTGGTAGAATGCTACAAGAAAAAATAATCAAAAACCACAATCATCAAAAACTGGGAAGAAGAGATGAACAGAAACTTCCTCAAAGAAGAAATACAAATGGCCAAAAAATCATATGAAAAAATTCTCTCTATCACTAATTATCATATAATATAAAACAATGAGATATCACCTCATGCCACCAAGATAAACACTCATCAAAAAGAACAACCAGTATTAAAGAAGATATGGGGGGGAAGAGACCCTCATTCATTGCTGGCGGAAATGTGACTGGTCCAGCCATTTTTAGAAGACAAAATGAACATTCACTTTTTTTCTCTTTTTTTCCCTTTTATTTTCTTCTTATTGAATCATCATGAGATAAACCATAACAAGTTATTAACGATTGGGTTTCAATGGTCCAACACCCATCCCTCCACAAGCATACATTTCCTAACATCAATGTCCCCAATTTCCCTATAACCACATCCCTACCACCACCCCACTCCTGCCTCTATAGTAGGCACCTTTCTTCTTAATCTCTCTTTCTCTCTGCTTTTGTGCATTATGGCTTGCAATACAAGTACTAAGAGGTCTTTGTGTTTGTTCAGGGAATTTAGAATATTTATCCAGAAGGTACAGCTGGAGTAGGGTATTTTTATTGGGTGATGGCTTTGAGTTGTGTGTAACTTCTGGGACTTCCAGAAGTACAGGGAGGTAGGGAGAGATAGCCCAATAAAGCAGAAATTTCAGTCACAAAATATGCATACCTGAATTTTCAGCAGATTACTATTTCTGTGAGATCCTTCTGAGGGGGCATGGCAGCAATTTCGGATTGTGAGAGCAAGTGGCTGCTGGGGTTTCTGTTTGAGTAGGCACTGGCAAACCTGCCCCCACTTTAATTTACCCTGGTCTGTTCAACCTTGCATAGATCTGAGCTAAGCTGTGGCTTTTGATCTCTTTCAAGATTTATTTATAGGTCTCTAAAGCAAGACTGATAAACGAGCTTGTCTGACTGAACAAGAAGTATTCAGTTTTGGGGTGTGGCTCCCACATAACTAACTTTTAGCAGTTTAATTTCTGGGGAAACTTGGTCCTGAGTTGTTGGAGTCTGGCCTGGGGTACAGTGGTGATTTGACAGTATCAGGAAGCCTGAACGCACCATTAGGCTGCTGATGCACTCACTCCAGGTGTTCAGGTTGATGTATCAGCGACACTGTGCCCCTGAGCGCCAGTAGTGATGTCTGCAGTGGACCTGGCAGGGACCAGGACCAGGGCCAGGGCTCCTACCATTTGTGTCTCAGGTGCTCTGGGTGAAAACAGCAGCCTCCAAAGCAGCAGAGCCTGACCAGGGAGGAACATGACCCCTTCCTGGGTCTCCAAACTGTTGGTGCTTAGGCAGGTTTTATTTCACAATATGCTGCGGGTGTCATGGTCTGGTCCAGGGAAGAAATGGAGATGGAGCTTCCCAGCAGCAACAAATCATTGGGGTCCTATGGTGGGAACCCAGGGTGCCCCTTCAACTCCAAGGACCCGCACTCTGCGATAGTGCCAAGTTGGGCCCAAAAATTCCTCTTCATACACCTTAAAACTCTCTCACTGCCTGTAGCTCCGAGAGTTGTAGGAGCTCTACCAGCTGACTCCCAAACGGTCACATCTTCATGACACACAGCAGGCTACTGGAAGGTTTCTCTTAATCGTGCTCTCCTGAGACAGAATCACACAGACATGTATGACCCCAGGGGCTGGCTGCTCAGAGCCCTGGGAGCCGCCCCTCTACCAATTCTGGCACCTGCTGCTGCAATGATGCCGTCTTGACTGGAACTTGACATTATGAACTTTTTTTAAACTAGGAATTGAGCTTCCATATTACCCAGAAACACTGCTCCTGAAAATATAGCCCAAGGAAATACAGGAAGGACATCTGCATTCCTATGTTCATTGCAGCACTATTCACAATAACCAAAACCTGAAAATAACCCAAGTGCCCAAGGACAGATGACTAGGGAAGAAACTATGGTAAATCTACACAATGGAATACTACTGAGCCAAAATAATGAAGTCATGCAATATGCTGCTGTGTTTATGGATCTGTAGAGTATTATGTTTAGTGAAATCAGAGAGAGAGGAAGAGACTCAGAATGATTTCTCTCATATATGTGATATAAAGAAATACTGTAAGGGAATGTCAAATGTCCAATGGTAAAAGAAATGAAGTGCAGGAATATCAGTCTTCAACAGGAAGCTTGCACTAGGTTAGAGAAGGAAATACCAGGATGTGTTTTTAGGGAAACACTAGGACAATGGTGGAAAGGGGCCATGTCTACCATGGAAGTGGTGGGGGAGTTGCAGAAGGGAAGCTGGGGTTATTGGTGGATAGAAGATGATACTGTTGGTGGGATTAGTGCTGGAACAGTGCTCACCTGAAACTCCATTATGAATAACTGTTTTCTTGATGAATAAGTTTTTATTTTATCCTATAGGCTCACAATTCTCATTCAAGAGAGGGAGTTGATCTGAAAGAACTATTTTTAATTGAATCGCAGTGAGATACAGTCACAAAGCTCTACATGATCTGGTTTCACTCATAAAATGTTCCAACACCATCCCTCTACCAAAGTACATTTCCCACCATCAATGTCCTATTTCTCTCCCACCACTATCCCCAGTCTGTTTTTACAGAAGCAACTCTCTCTCTCTCTCTCTCTCTCTCTCTCTCTCTCTCTCTCTCTCTCTCTCCTTTCAGGCATTATGGTTTGCAATACAGATACTGAGAGGTTACCATGTTTTTTCTATACCTTCTTTCAGCAAGCAGTTCTTATCTAGAGTGATCATTTCCAACTATCATAGCCTAGAGGTTTCTCCTCTATCCTAACTGCCTTCTCCCACAGAAGACAGAACATTTTGAATTAGCAAATGATTTACTAGATGGACAAAGAAGAATAGTATTTTTTCTTGTAACCCTTTAGATTTAGAGAAGAACAGAAAAGCCTGAAGGTCTGACATTGACTATTATTTTCAACACATTATTTATTATGAACAACTTTTGAGCAACTATTATAAACAACTATTATGAATAACTTAAGAAGAACTATAATGAGCAACTGTTATTAACAGTCATGATACCTCAATAAGAGTAAATTACAAATAATAATAAAGGGGCTGGAGGAGATACAGAAAGAGGTGATGCATGTCTTACATATGGCTAACCCAAGTTAAATACCAAGGAATATACATGTCTTACATATGGCTAACCCAAGTTAAATACCAAGGAATATACATTCCCCAGGAGTGAATCTTGTGCTCCCTGAGCACTGCTTGTAAGCCAACAAACAAATAAAGCTATTATAAAAAAAGATAATACTGTCATTTAAAGCGGATGCTCCAGTCAATGAAAAAAAATTGAGAGTCCAGAGATAAACCCTTGCATATACAGAACTTAATCTATGACAAATAACACAAAGACATAAAACATAAAATTCTGTAATAATAAATGGTGCAGAGGAAAATCATTGGTCACATGCAAAAGGTTGAAATTGAAACACTATCATTATTGATCACAAAAGTTAACTCAGGAGCCAGAGAGAGTGTCCAGCAGGTAAGGCATTTGCCTTGCATGCAGCCGACCGGGTTCTATTCCCGGCATCCCATATGGTACCCAGAGCATCGCCAGGAGTAATTCCTGAGTGCAGAGCCAGGAGTAACCCCTGAGCATTTCCTGGGTGTGACCCCAAAAGAAAAAAAGTTAACTCAAATTTAATAAAGGCTCTGATGCCAGAAGGATGGGTGCTGGAACACTTTACAAATGAGGCCCAATTATGAGCATCCTGTAATTGTATATCTCACGGTGGTATAACAAAAAAATTAAAAATTTAAAAAAACCTTAAGAGAAAACTAACACAAACAGTGATTTCATCAAAATAAGTATGCAAAACAAATTAACAGATGGGGGACAATGCAGAAAAAAAAGTTAAACAAATCTACTGTTTGCCTCTCAAATAGTTTCCTGTAAAAGACCTGTAAAAGTTATGTAAAGTGTAATTAGTAATGCTACTTTAGAATCTCTTGTTGTTTCTTTCCTCTTTTCACATTGCTCTGTCATACATGCAGAAATCCAAGACCTGTCCTCAAGTCAGCAAGAGGAGTGAGAGGACAGTCCAGACAGCAGTCACTCCTCCCCAGGCTGTGTGGGGCTACACAGAAGAAGGCCCTGGCTCTCTGGCCTTTGATGAGGATGGAGGATGTCTTCCTTAGCCGGGAAGGTGGACTCTGGCAAGCATGTGGGGACCTACCTGCGCTCAGGTCATTTGCTCCACGAGCCTCGTAGCTTCATCAGCAGATATTGTGTCTGTGTACAAAAGTGGGAGGATCAGGCACCAAGGGGAAAGACAGAGACCTGTGGACATGGTCCCCTCAAAGCTCACTCAGGTGTTTGCTTCCTCTGGCAAGCAGCTAGCGCAGATCCTCACAGTCACCTTCAACCAAAAGAGAATCTGGGAGAGAAGAGAGTTTCTAACTGGGGGTCACCCTAGTTCAGTAAAATTGAGCCAGATGAATTGAGTCCTCCAGATATGGAAGAAGAGGAAGATGCTTTTATTCCTGGTTTAAAACATTTTACTTTATTCATGAAATGGAAATGAGGATTATTAATCTGTTTCTCTCATTACCTTTCAGCCCAGGCTGTACCTTATAGATGTTAAATAAATTTAATTGATAGACTGATTGGTTTATTTTATCCGTAATTGTCAAGCATACTTCTGCCAATATGCTAGGATATTTATAAATCAAATTCATTCATCTGCCCCAAAAGCTTTCATAAGCACAAAATAAGGAGAGGTATAATATTTTTATGCATTTTGTTTTCTCTTTTTCCATAATGTTAATAAACCTATTGAACTAGAAAAAAAAGACTCTGATACCTAAACTGACTTAATAAAATACAGAGACAAAAACATAAGCAAAACACTTCATAATATCTGCTTCAAGTGCATCTTTAGTTATTCAATTCCTTTAATGTATGTAAAAAATTATTTGCACACCATACTACCAACAAAGGACTAACATTCCTGGCAGAGCTATTAACAATAACCAGAATCTGTAAATGATCGAAGTGCCCTGATATAGATGATTAAATAAGGAAATTTGTGATGTATGTGCACAATGAGTACAACTAAAGCTAGAAGAAAAGATAAAATCTTGATTTAGCTGCAATCTGGATAGAACTGGAAAGTGTGATGCTAAATAACATGTCAGAAGACAAATCATTATCCTACTCATAGTTGGTATCTAAATAACAAAACCAAGGGATTAGGCAACAAATGCAAACAAGCCCACAGATTCTGAAAAGCAAAACAAAGTTTACCTCAGGAAGGCAGGAGGAAAGAGGATAATCATATGCACACTATGAAGTATTTATTGGCACTTTCGTGGTGATTCTGGTGTAAAAACACAATATCCCTAAATATATACATGTGTATATTTTAATATAATAATAATAATAATAATAATAATAAGATAGATCTCACTGATCACTTAATCACTTGACATTCAGTTATTCGTTGATTTGCTCGAGCAGGCTCCAGTAGCGTCCCTGTCACGTGCCAGTATAGGCCAATGGCATCTTATTGTTCTAGGAATACAAAGAGCCTCAAACCATTAGTTCAGGGTCTTGACAAAGAAGTCTGACCATCTTGTAGGTGGGCGGATACGTGATCTTTTGACGTCCCGTGGGATCCAGTCGGTAATAGCTCTAGTCCAGCAGTCGTATCCAAATCGCATTACATGTCCAGCCCATCTGATTTTCAACACCTTGGCAAACGAGACAGCATCCCTGACTCTGGATCATCAATGGACGTCAGAACTCCGGATCCATGCTTCACCTGATGTTGGATACTGGTATCATAGTATGTACATATATACTTATGTCATGCAAATAAATGCAGTCATTCTATATCTGTCTCTCTCCTTCTGGCTAATTTCACTCAACATGATTCTCTCCATGTCCATCTATTAATAGGCAAATTTCATAACTACATTTTTCCTAACAGCTGCATCCATTGTGTAGATGTACCAAAGCTTCTTTATCCAGTCATCAATTCTCGAGCACTCTGGTTGTTTCCAGATTCTGGCTATTGTAAATAATGCTGCTATGAACATAAAAGCAGGGATGGTGTTTCCGCTGCATATCTAGATTTTTCATAACTAGTGCTAACCTATTCACTTAACTAGTTCTCTTAGTAATATTCTTGAAAAATGTTTACTCCTACTATCCAAGGCCAAGCAAACAGGCATTACCATTGGTTGGAATCTACCACAAATGTATGGAGAACAGAGAGTAGGTAAGATAGATAACGGAGAACCTAGAAGAAATGGATAAATTCCTGAAGTCCAATAACCTCCCACGGCTGAAACAAGAAGACCTGCAATACCTGAAGAAGCCTATCACCATCGAGGAAATTGAAAGTGTAATTAAAAGTCTGCCCAACTACAAAAGCCCCGGTCTAGATGGATTCACTAGTGAACTCTACCAAACCTTTAAGGAGGACCTACTGCCAGTCCTTTTCAAGCTCTTCCAGGAAATGGAAAAAACAGAAATGCTCCCAAACAGCTTCTACGAGGCACATATCACCCTGATACCCAAAGCAGGGAGAGACAACACAAAGAAAGAAAACTACAGACCAATATCCCTGATGAACACGGATGCTAAGATCTTCAACAAAGTACTAGCAAACAGAATCCAAAGACTCATCAAGAAGATTATACATCATGACCAAGTAGGATTCATCCCAGGAATGCAAGGATGGTTCAACATTCGCAAGTCAATCAACATAATACATCATATCAATAAGAGAAAAAATAAAAAACATATGATCCTATCAATAGATGCAGAGAAAGCATTTGACAAGATCCAGCACCCGTTCATGATTAAAACGCTCCAGAAAATGGGAATTGAAGGGACTTTCCTCAAGATAGTTACAGCCATCTACCAAAAGCCCACAGCGAGCATCATTCTAAATGGGGAAAAATTGAAAGCCTTCCCCCTGAGGTCAGGGACAAAACAAGGTTGCCCACTCTCACCTCTTTTAAGGTAAGGTGGTTGTGAGGTAGGTGGGAGGGAAACAGTTCACATTGGTGCCAGGAAATGTGCACTGGTAGAGGGATGGTGCTAGAACACTATGACTGAACCCAAGTATGAACAGCTTTGTAATGGTCTAATGCACAGTGATTCAATAGAAAAGAAAAGAAAAGAAAAGAAAAGAAAAGAAAAGAAAAGAAAAGAAAAGAAAAGAAAAGAAAAGAAAAGAAAAGAAAAGAAAAAGAAAAAGAAAAAAGAAAAGAAAATGTACTCTTCTCAATTCTCAAATATCAGGACAGAGCCATCTATCAATCCCAGTTAAATTCCTTACAACAAAATATAATTTTGCACAGAAAGCTAATTGCATCATTTAATCAAAGTAAAAGATGTCAATATCTTCTGAAAAATTATTTTTTTAATATTCAGTCCACAGAATGGGAAAGAATATTCACCCAATACCCATCTGATAAGGGGTTAATATCCAGGATATATCAGGTCATGGGAATGAGGTCTATAATTGTTACTGGTATTTGGCATATCAAATATGGCACAGGTAGCTTGCCAGGCTCTGCCGTGCGGGTAGCATACTCTTGTAGTCATCTCTACATCCAGCATTTATTGTTGAACCGCATGGCCACAAGTGCTGCGCAAGCCAGGCTGTGATAGGCTGGTCTGCTAGGTGGAGTTCTGAAGAGGGGGAAGTCCGGATGTGGGGAATGGAGGCTCTCATGGAGTGGGGGTCGTCTGGCTTGTTGTGAGGTTCTGCTGGGGTGGCAGGCCAGGGCTAGAACCCGCCATCCCTCCCGGGCACCTCGTGAGGCGGCTGGGCACAGGGAGAGCCGGTAGCAGCTCTGCCCCACGTCTGTGAGTCTCTATTGACTCCTATAATCTCACTATATCATTCTGCAGTATATTTGGGTGTCTTACCAAAGAATGCAAAAAAAGTTATCAAAAAATATATATCCTACCCAATATTTATTGTAACATTACTAATAATAACTAAATCATGGAAGCAACAAAAGTGTTCATTAGTAGATGATTATACATAGATTAGATATAGTGGCATATAAAAGAAGACCATAAAACCATTATCAAACCAAATTTATTAATGGAAATAAATAGTTCTGTCATAAAGGAAGATGACAAAGTGCTTAATTTCTTGTGTTCCAAAATCTTATCTTTTCCATTCAAAAGATAATGTTGCATCCAATAAAGGGAAAGGTATGAAAGAAAAAGTTTTATATCTGTGGCATAACCACAAGTTAGAAAATTAAATTAGGGAACCAAAACTAGTAGTGTGTAAGGTGAGCTTCTGGGGTGGTTTTCTATGACCAACTGTAATTTGCCACACCAGCCAAGCGCCTGCTGCCATTTCCTCTCCAAACCAGCCCTTGTGCCTGAAACACACAATGGAAGAACATTCCCCAGAGCACCGCATTGGTAGACTCAGAATGGGACATCTGGACTGGTAGTCTCAGCCCACCCAGAGTGCCCAAGACACGAAAGGCAGCAGCCACAGCTCCAGTCCTGGCCCCTGCCAGGACTGCAGTCACTGCCAAGTCTGGAGCCCCGGAGTCACAGCGACTACAATACTGATACACTGAGTAGCACATCACACCCAATTTGTTTGTAACAGCTCAGTAAAAAGTTCACATCCTTAGCAACATCTTTGTGAGAGATATGTCATCATAAGCAATATAAAGTTAATCATTCAGTGGCTGCTAAGGAAGTAGACTTGGGGGTGGGAGGAAACTAGGAACTTTGGTGGTAATAAGGGCACTTTGGCAATGGGACTGGTGTTGGAATATTGAGTACCTGAAACAACTATAGTAAACAACTTTGTAAATCACATGGTTTAAATAAAGTTTTAAAAAAGAAAACATAATTAACAATATTATAAATTAAAGAGCATCTATCAAAAAAAATTTTTTTTTTGCTTTGGGTCACACCAGGCAATGCGCAGGGATTACTCCTGGCTCTTCGCTCAGGAATGACTCCTTGGGGCTTTTGGGGGACCATATGGGATTCCAGGGATCGAACCAGCGTCAGCCGCATGCAAAGCAAATGCCCTACCCGCTGTGCTATCACTCCGGCCCTGCCTCTATCAATTTTTAAGAGTATTTAAAAATGGATTCTTGTGATTTAATATTCCTAAATATGATTCAGTTGAGAATACACTTTTGTTGGGGAAAAGGATGATCTATCACCTATCAGCTGCATTATAGTTTTGTATCTTTTGTTTGTTTTTGTACTACACCTGGAGGGTGCTCAGAGCTTACTTCTGATGCTACACTCAAGGATTGTCGGGATGCCGCCGGGGTCCCTGACAGTGTCAGGACAGAAGTTCTCTTCTACCTCCGAGGACGCCGGGAAACAGATGAAAACTCATAGGTCCGGTGCAGTTCCAAAAAGGCTTTTAATAGTACAAAGCTCTTCCACAGCACTCCAATATAATGAACAAACTCTAGCTTTCGTCCGAACTTAGACCATACAAAAGAGCCTAAGTCTCCCACCAAAGAGAGAGGATCTCACCCGAGATGAGTCCTACGCAGAAGAAGGAGCAAAAGGCCAAAGAGCAAAAACCAAAAGCCAAAAGAAAAAGGCCGAGGAGCCAAAAGCCACAGGAGCCAAAAGCCAAAAGCGAAAAGGGCGAAGGGGCCTCAAGTCAGTCCCCTTATATACACACAAGTAATCCGGGGTGGGGGGGGTCATGTCATCAAAGAACCCTAAACAGAATGTAGAAGAGCAGTGCCACACCCTATTGCAGGTATAAACAAAAGTTATGCCAAGGACTAATCCCGAGATTATCTCTTATGTAAAACACTGGAGAGAGGGTTAATATAAAGTAATACACCTTAATTTCATGAGCTTCATGTAATCTAGATGGTACCCACAAGGTCCTTCTTATTATTATCTGCACCAGGGTGACTCTGAGTATCTTGTTCTCGTGTACTGAAAGGGTCACACTCACCTGCTTAGAGCAAACTAGTATGATCCTTCCTATAATCTTCCTATAGTCTCAACGTAGCCAGGGTGGTAGTCTCCTGGAAATTCTAACTGCCCCACGCTGGGTGCAGTGGGTATAAAGAGGAGCTGTGCCCAATCTAGAAAACATAGAAGTCTTAGTAGATGTATAAGTCAGAAGTTATTCAGTCAAGGTGACTTCTGTAACTGCCACACCCCTCTAGCTGTGTTTACATAGAAGAGAGATCTCATTAGAATGAACCTTGACTTAAGTAGATTAAGCTGGGAGTGGGCAAAGCAACAAAACTCCCAGAATAGCTAAACCTGTCCTCCAACAAAGGATCGCTCCTGGCAGTCAGCTGCATTCAAGGCAAACCCCTTACCCATTGTACCATCTCTCTGGCCCCTAGTTTTATTATTTTTTATAGTAAATTTGATGTAGCTGATTAGATTCTGTGGAATAAAAGTCATTATCAGTAGAATGTTCCCTCTAAATAGTAGAATTGAATGTCACAAATGTCTTTTTCCTTTGTGTAAATTGAAAGTTGATCATAATTTGTCACTTGTCACTTGTCTTCTGTTCTGTTAATCATCAATTTGCTCGAGCGGGCACCAGTAACATCTCCATACGTTCTGTCACATGCTAGTGTAGCCCAAGGGCATCTGCTAGCTCTAGGAACATAAAGAGCCTCAAATCATTCCATCAGGTTATGGGAATGAGGGCTATAATTGTTACTGGCATTTGGCATATCAAATATGACACAGGTAGCTTGCCAGGCTCTGCTGTGCGGGTGGGATACTCTTGTAGTCACCTCTAATCTCGAGCATTTGTTGATGAACTGCACAGCCACTTTGCGGTGTGCAAGCCTGGCTGTGATAAGCTCTTCTGCTGGGTGGAGCTCTGATGAGAGGGGAGTCTGGATGTGGAAAACGGCGGCCCTCATGGTGTGGGGGGTCCTCTAGCTTCTTGTGAGGCTCTGCTGGGGTGGCAGGCCAGGGCTAAACCCACCTTCCCTCCCAGGTGCCTCGTGATCAGCTGGGCACAGGAAGAGCCGGTAGCAGCTCTGCCCGTGTATGTGAGTCTCTGAATCAGCATACCTGGGCTGGGCTTGAAAAAGATTACTGCTGCAGGGTGGGTCTGTTCGAGCTGGACAGTGATCAGCTCTTCTACTGGGTGGAGCTCTGAAGAGAGGGGAGTCGGGATGTGGAAAATGGCATTACTCACAGCATTATTCACAACAGCCAAAATCCGGAAACATCTAAGTGTTCAAGAGCAGATGACTATACAAAGGAACTATAGCAGTTATGTACAATGGAATATTATTCAGTCATTATGACACAAATTTCTAATCCAATTATAAATCACTTGATCACTTGACATCCTGTTATTCATCGATTTGCTCGAGCGGGAGCCAGCGGTGTTTCCATTTGACACTATCATGTCCCAGTGTAGCCCAATGGCATCTTGGTTGATTCAGGAATACAAAGAGCCTCAAACCATTCGTTCATGGTCTTGATGAAGAAGTCTGACTATCTTGTCGGTGGGGTGGCCACGTGATCTTTTGACATCCCTTGGGATACATTCAGTAACAGCTCTAGTTCAGCGGCCGGCTCCAAATCACATTATATGTCCAGCCCATCTGATTTTCGATTCCTTGGCAAACAAGACAGCGTCCCTGACTTTTGGAACAGCGATGGAGTTCAGAGCTCCAAATTCCTTCTTTCACTTGGGTGAGGCGTGATATTCCAAGCATAATTTTTTGATTACTCTTTGGGGAGACCCGAATAGCATTCTCATCCTGCTTTGTAGGGCCCAGGTCTCTGGAGGCGTATGTTAATGCAGGGAGAATGGTGGAGTTGAAGAGATGTGCCCAGAGCCAGAGGTCTTTGTCTTTTTAAGCTCTTTCTTTGATACTTTTGAAGGCATTCCATGCCGCTCTCTTCCTCCTGTGCAGCTCAAGTTTTAGGTCATTCATCATGTTGACTTTGTGACCTAGGTACACATAACTGCTGCATTCAGAGATGTTTGTTCCATTGAGAGTGAATGGGGCCTCTGGAACTAGTTCATTTTTCATAAACATAGTTTTGCTGAGATTCAGCTGTAGACCTATCTTTCCACATTCTCGGTCAAAGTCATCCAGCATTTGTGCCACTTGGCTAATGTTTGGTGTTATTAGAACGATGTCATCAGCAAAGTGGAGGTGGTGTGATTCACTCCCATTCCTTCCCATTCTAATTGTCACATGATGTTCTCAAGGGTGGCGCTGAAAAGTTTTGGTGAAATGGTATCACCCTGACGAACCCCTCTTTTGACATTGATGATCACTTCTTTGTAGAATGGTGAGATCCTGGTGGTGAATCCGTGACATAGTTCACGAAGGATCTTGATGTATTGGTTTGAACACCCTGTTTGGCTAGGGCCGATGACCACTTCAGTCTCCACAGAATCAAAGGCTTTCTGTAAATCAATGAACGTGAGGCAGCTGTAGCCAGACGGAGAGTGGCAGGAACAGCCGTTGCAGGCACCGGCCTAACTTGCTGGGCGCGTGGACAATAAGCGCCTAGGTGCGCCAAGAAGAGAGGCGGGGGACCCCGGCACGGGCCCAGGACTTGCCAAGCGGGCAGCGCAGCATTTGGCTGCGGCAAGTGGCAACAGTGGTCGGAGAGCCCCTCGGTTTGCGGCCCCCATTCCTGGGCGACTCTGTTGGGGCCTCAGAACCGGCCCTCGGGACAACACGATTACGGACACCTGGTGGTCATCTTTCTTTACCATCTTTACCGCCTCCATGTTTGCTGCCCTCATCAAGGACCACCAGTGGATGACCAGGGCACAGGCCATGTGTCTCCTCTGGCTAAGTGGAGCGGCTGAAGGGTATGACCTGCTTGTCAGGGCAGAGAGCGACATCACTAGTGAGTGCTCAGGGTTACCCCTGGCTCTGCACTCAGGAATTACTCCTGGCAGTGCTTAGCCAGCAAGCTACTAAGAGTATACCGCCCACATGGCAGAGCCTGGCAAGCTGTCCGATGCGTATTCAATATGCCAAAACCAGTAATCCAATTATAAATAGTCCATCACTTGATCACTTGATAACTTGGGAATCCTGTTATTCATTGATTTGCTCAGAGTGGGTGCCAGTAACATTTCCACTGGACCCTATCATGTGCCAATGTAGCCCAATGGCATCTGGATGATTCAGGAATATGAAGAGCCTCAAACCGTTCCTTCAGGGTCTTGACAAGGAAGTCTGACCATCTTGTAGGTGGGCGGCCACGTGATCTTTTGACATCCCGTGGGATCCAGTTGAAGTACGGCTCTAGTCCAGCGGTTGTCTCCAAATCGCATTACATGTCCAGCCCATCTGATTTTCGATGCCTTGGCAAACGAGACAGTATCCCTGATTCTGGAATAGCGACGGAGGTCAGAACTCCGGATTCCTTCTCTCACTTGAGTGAGGAGTGATATTCAAAGCATAGCTCTTTCGATTCCCTCTCTGGGAGACCCGAAATAGCATTCTCATCCTGCTTCGTTAGGGGCCCAGGTCTCTGAGGTGTATGTTAATGCAGGGAGAACGGTGGAGTCAAAGAGATGTGCGGGCGGGGTGTTCTTTGTCCTTTCAAAACTTCAGAGTGTTGAAAGTCCCTTCAATTCCATTTTCTGGAGGGTTTTTTAATCATGAGCGGGTGCTGGATCTTGTCAAATGCTTTCTCTGGCGTCTATTGATAGGATCATATGGTTTTTATTTTTTTCTCTTATTGATATGATGTATTATGTTGATTGACTTACGGGCCATCTACCAAAAGCCCACAGCGAGCATCATTCTCAATGGGGAAAAGTTGAAAGCCTTCCCCTGAGATCAGGGACAAGACAAGGTTGCCCACTCTCACCTCTTTTATTCAATATAGTACTGGAAGTACTTGCCATAGCAATCAGAGAAGAAAAGGACATCAAGGGCATCCAGATAGGCAAGGAAGAAGTCAAGCTATCATTATTTGCAGATGACATGATATTATACCTAGAGAACCCTAAACTCTCTACCAAAAACTCCTAGAAACAATAGACGCATATAGTAGAGTGGCAGGATACAAAATCAACACGCAAAAGTCGGTGGCTTTCCTATATACAAATAACGAAAGAGAAGAAAAGGGATATTAAGGAAACAATTCCATTCACAATTGTGCCACAGAAAATCAAATACCTAGGAATCAACTTACCCAAGTGTGTAAAGGACCTGTACAAAGAAAAACTACAAGACACTGCTCCAAGAGATAAAAGAGGGACACAAGGAAATGGAAACACATTCCCTGCTCATGGATGGGGAGAATCAACATTGTCAAAATGGTAATACTCCCTAGAGCTCTATACAGATTCAATGCAGTCCCTATGAGGATACCCATGACATTCTTCAAAGAAATTGACCAAACAATCCTGAAATTTGTATGGAACGATAAACCCCGGGGGATAGCTAAAAGCAATCCTCGGGAAAAAAGAAGATGGGAGGCATCACCTTACCCAACTTCCAAACTGTACTACAAGGCAGTAGTAATTAAAACAGCATGGTATTGGAATAAAACAGACCCGTGGACCTATGGAATAGAATTGAGTATCCTGACACCCAACCTCAAACACATGATCATTTAATCTTTGATAAAGGTGCAACGAGTCTAAAATGGAGTAAGGAAAGCCTCTTCAATAAGTGGTGTTGGGGAAAACTGGGCAGCGACATGTAAAAAAAATGAATTTGGACCTGTGTCTAACACCATGCACAAAAATCAGATCAAAGTGGATTAAAGATCTCAATATCAGACTTGAATCCATAAAGTACATTGAAGAAAATATAGGAAAAACCCTCCATGACATTGAAGCTAAAGGCATCTTCAAAGATGAAACATCTCTAACAAAGCAACTAGAAGAAAAGATAAATATATGGGACTACATGAAACTAAAAAGCTTCTGCACCTCAAAAGAAACAGTGACTAAGATACAAAAGCAGTCCACAGAATGGGAAAGAATATTCACCCAATACTCATCTGATAAGGGGTTAATATCCAGGATATATCAGGCACTGGTAGAACTTTACAAGAAGAAAACAAACAACCCCCATCAAAAATGGGGAGAAGAAATGAACAGAAACTTCAGCAAGGAAGAAATTCGAATGGCCAAAAAACATATGAAAAAAATGCTCATCATCACTAATCATCAGAGAGATGCAAATCAAAACAACAATGAGATACCACTTTACACCACAGAGACTGGCACATATTCAAAAGAACAAGAACAACAAGTGCTGGCGTGGGTGTGGGGAAAAGGGGACACTCATCCATTGTTGGTGGGAATGCCGGGCTGGTACAGCCTTTCTGGAAAACAATATGGACATTCCTCCAAAGACTAGAAATTGAACTCCCCATTTGACCCAGCCATACCACTCCTGGGAATCTACTCTGGGAAACCAAAAATATGCAGCGGAAACACCATCCCTACTTTTATGTTCATAGCAGCATTATTCACAATAGCCAGAATCTGGAAGCAACCCGAGTGCCCGAAAATAGATGACTGGATAAAAAAGCTTTGGTACATCTACACAATGGAATACTATGCAGCTGTTAGGAAAAATGAAGTTATAAAATTTGCCTACAAATGGATGGACATGGAGAAGATTATGTTGGCGAAATTAGCCAGAAGGAGAGAGACAGTTACAGAATGACTGCATTTATCTGCATAACATAAATATATAGGTACATATTATGATACCAATATCCAAGGTCAAGTGAAACATACATCAGGAGGTCCTGTCAAGGTGGAAATTATCACAAACGTGTGGGAGTCAGAGGCTAGGTAAGACAGAAAATGGAACAGTGTGCTAACAATTGTGAGGGGTACTAATGCCAACCTAGAACTGAGCATTAAATAGAGGCAAAAGGGATACACATGACAACCCTTTAATGTATGTTCTGTAATCCATAGTCTGGAGAGGAAGGAAAAGAGAAAGATAGAGAAATGGAAAGAAATAAAGAACCTGCCATGGAGGAGGGCTGGGGGGAGGGGGAGGGAACCGGGATGTTGGTGGTGGGAGATGGGGCACTGGTGGCGGGATGGGTGCTAGAACACTGTATGACCAAAACCCAAATATGAACTTTTTAATTGTATATCTTTATAATTGTAAAAAAAAAAAAAAATAAAAAAAACTTCAGAGTGTTCCAGTGCATCTTTGGGAGGCTTTAGC
>JAJIBD010038227.1:0-58824 GCA_021461705.1 Cryptotis parvus | reverse complement strand
TTTGCTCAAACATGAATATCCAAAGGGCATATTATAGGAAAAAGAAAAACAACAATTCACTTACAATACAAAATCCAGGAGGGCTGGCAGAGTGAGGAGCAGAGGGGCTGTGAACAAAGGGTAATACAGAAAGAAAAGAAAAAAAGAAACTTAAAAAAGGAGATCTTTATTCACCGAAAAATAACTTACAAGTTGGAGCGATATACAGTTTATAGAAGTGGCTCTATAATTAGGAAGAGAGGACCGGGGTACAGCTCTCAGCAGTAGAGTATTTACCTTGCCTGGCATCTGGGTTTTATCCGCTAACATCACAGGGAAAAGGGAAGAGTAGGGGATGAGTTTTGATTTATGATCATGATTTACAGTGATTTAATAATTTGTTAGACAGTTCAAAGGGGAAATTAGCCCATACTTATGATGAGGAATGGTTAAGCATAAGTAGTTGAGGACCATACAATGAATTACCCATAATCATACGTTATACACAGGGAGAAAACGAAGTGTGAAGGATGGGGTTCCTTTGCACAATCTGCTTTCCAACTTTGTCCAGCCAGGGATCTGGGGTTCTTACATTACAGTAGTTTTGGAAGGTCTGTCATAGTCATATCAAAGTTAAGAGAATGTCTCTGGGGGATGTATTACATTGTTCAGACGAGGGGTTCCCGTTTGGTGCTTTTAATTTTTAGCCCTCTGCTTTCCATAACCCTAGACAGTTTATCTCAGAAAAGATAGGAACACAAATTCGCATATAGTTTTGCTTATGTGTTTTAAAAACCTGTTCGGAATGCATTCCCTGTCCCTCCCTTCCCCTCTTTCCACTATCAGGAACTATGGTGCTGATACCACCATATGTTTCCATATTCCAAGAAAAACCAAGGATGAGTGGGCGGCAATAGAACAGATTCAAGGACGCACTCTGGACAGGGAGCAACCAAGAACAAAGGAGCAACACAGGGGGGTTAACAAAATCAGGAATTCACACAAAGAAATACATACATACAAAAGAAAGAGGGAAACTAGAATCAATCTGGAAGAAGAAATGCCCCTTAAAAAGAAAACTAAATCATTCGAAACCAGAGGTCAGGTACAGGTATTAAGGCACTGCCTTACATGCTGCTGGCCCCAAATCAAGTTCTTAGAATCACATACGGTCCTTCGCTGTACTAAGAGACATCTTTGAGTACAGAGCCAAGATAAAAAAGCCCTGAGCACCATTATATGTAACCCAAAGACCCTCCCCAATAAATAAACAAGTGAATCATAAATTTGGGGGCAGTAATAGGGACAAGGTAAAGTGTTTGACTAACATGCAGTCAATCCCAGTTCCGATCCTCACCACTACATATGATATCCCAAGCATCACTGAAGTGACATCTGAACACAGAGTTAGGAAAGCCTGGGTACCATTGGGTAAGGTCTCAAACAAACAACAGAAAAACTCAGTAGTCAACTTATGAATATTGAGGCAAAAGAGACTCAAGAAGGAACTCATCTATCATGAAAAAGAACAGTGCTCAGTACATTCCAGAAACCAACCACAAAACCAGGATGCAAAGAAGCAAGGTCAAACCAAGGTGCAGAAATTCAGCTATGGGTCCCAAATGGCAGGTTCCTGTTTACAGACACGAGATCCAGATACAAGATGTGGTCCGGACATAATCAACCTCCAGAGAGAGGACAATGAGGAGCAATAAAAGACTCTTCCTGTTGTCAGGGATACAGGATAACAACCCCAAGGTTCCACTCTACAAATATATCACCAGAGGAAACATGTCAGCAAAACATTTATCAACAGGATACAGATTCAGGGCACAAAGAGAAATGTCAACAATGGTTTGAATAATGTCATTCTATCATCTTTTGACACTGGGTCAACTATAAAAGAGGTCCAAATTCTACCTCTTGGGACAGTCTGACAATTTATCTGTCCTGTCCATCCACCTTGTCTCCTCCTATTCTTTTTCTCTCTTGATACTTTTTCTGCCTATATTAGTGAATTTTTTCACAAATTTTGCTTCTGTTCCTCAGTCTATATCAAAGAACACTTGAAGAGTGTATGACTTGGATTCTTTCCCAGGTAACCTCTTATTTTTTTTTAAATTCATTTATTTATTAAAAAAATTTTTTATTATACCACAGTGAGATATACAATTACAAAGATGTTCATAACTGGGTTTCAGGCATACAGTGTTCCAGCACCCATCTCTCCACCAGTGCCCCATTCCCACCACCACTTTCCCTACATTTCCCTTCCACCTGCCCCCAGCCTGCCTCTACAGCAGTCACTTATACTTCCCCCTCTCTCTTTTCTCTTCTCTTCTCTTCTCTTCCATATTGTTTGCCCTTACAGATATTTAGTGTTTATCATGTAAAATCTTTTTGTGTATATTCAATGCTAAGTTCTAGGGTGGTGCTACCATTTCACACAATTAATAGAACACTGGCATATGTTTATATCTCATTGTGAATGTAGTCATACTATATCTGACATTTTTCTTCTGACTAATTTCACTCAGCATGATAATCTCTATGTGCATTCATTTTGCTGGTAGACTTCATGACTTCATCTTTTCTGATAGTTGCATAGTATTCCATTGTGTAGACATACCGAAGTTTCTTTAGTCAGTCTTCTGTTCTCAGGCATTTAGGTTGTTTCCAGATTCTGGCTATCATGAATAGAGCTGCTATGAATATAGAAGTGCAGATAGTGTTTCTGCTGTGTGTTTTTGGGTCTCAGGTATATTCTCAAAAGTGGTATTGCTGGATCAAATGGGAGCTCAATTTCTAGTTTATGGAGGAATGTCTATATGTTTTCCAAAAGGGCTGGACCAGTTGGCACTTCCACCAACAATGGATGAAAATCCCTTTCTCCCCTCATCCTTGACAGCACTTGTTCTTGCTCTTTGGATGTGTGCTAGTCTCTGTAGTGTAAGATGATACCTCATTGTTGTTTTGATTTGCATCTCCCTGATGATTAATGATAAGGAGCATTTTTTCATTGACCTTTTGGCCATTTGAATTTCTTCTTTTGAAAGTTTCTGTTCATTTCTTCTCCCCATTTAAAAAAAATTTTTATTATACCACCATGATACATACAATTACAAAGGTGTTCATAATTGGTTCTTGGTAATCTAGTATTCCAGCACCCATCCCTCCACCAGTGCCCCATTTCCACCACCAATGTACCCCACCCCCCTCCGCCCACCCCAGGCTGCCACAATAGAGGTGCCCCCATTTCCTCTCTTTCTCTCTCTCTGTCTCTGAATCCCTCTCCCTCTTCCTTTACACATTGTGGCTAGCCCTGCAGATATTTAGAGTTTATCACTTATGTCTCTTTGTGTATATTCAATGGTGAGTTTTTTAATCTGCCATTACAATTTCCCACACTTAGTAAAACACTGGTATCTATTTATATCCTATTAATGAATGCAGTCATTCTATATCTGTCCTTTTCCTTCTGACTAATTTCACTCAGCATGATAGTCTCCATGTCCATCCATTAGTAGGTAAATTTCATAATTTCACCTTTTCTGACAGTCGCATAGTATTCCATAGTGTAGATGTACCACAGTTTCTTTAGCCAGTCCTCTGTTCGCGGGCATTTAGGTTGTTTCCAGATTCTAGCTATTGTGAATAGCGCAGAGATGAATAAAGAAGTACAGATAGTGTTTCTGCTATGTGTTTTTCGGTCTCTCGGGTATATTCCCAGGAGTGCTATTGCTGGATTAAATGGGAGCTCAATATCTAGTTTTTGGAGGAATGCCCATATTGTTTTCCAAAGGGAGCTGGACCAGTCGGCACTCGCACCAACAGTGGATGAGAGTCCCTTTTCCCCACATCCATGCCAGCACCGGTTGTTCTTGCTGTTTTGGATGTGTGCCAGTCTCTGTGGTGTGAGATGGTACCTCATTGTTGTTTTTGATTTTGCATCTCCCTGATGATTAAAGATGAAGAGCACTTTTAATATGCCTTTTTGGCCATTTGAATTTCTTCTTTTTTGGAAGCTTCTGTTCATTTCTTTTCCTCATTTTTTGATGTGATTGGCTGTTTTTCTTGTAAAGTGCTACCAGTGCCTGATATATCCCTGGATATTAACCCCTTGTCAGATGGGTATTGGGTGAATATCCTTTCCCACTCTGTGAATTGTCTTTGTTTCTTGGTCACCATTTCTTTTGGAGTTGGCTGTTTTCTTCTTGTGAAATTCTACCAGTGCCTGAAATATCATGGATATTAACCCCTTATCACATGGATGTTAGGTGAATATTCTTTCTCAGTCTGTGGCTGTCTCTGTATCTTGGTCATTGTTTCTTTTGAGGTGCAGAAGCTTTTCAGTTTCATATAATCCCATTTGTTTATCTTTTCTTCCATTTGCTTTGTCAATGGGGTTTTGTCTTTGAAAATGCCTTCAGCTTTGATGTCCTAGAGCTTTTTTCCTATGTTTTCCTCGATGTACCTTATAGATTCATGTCTGATGTTGAGATCTTTAATCCATTTTGATCTGACTTTTGTGCATGGCATTAGAAGGAGATCTACGTTCCACTTTTTTACTTGTTGCTGCCCAGTTTTCCCAGCACCATTTGCTGAAAAGACTCTCTTTTGCTCCACTTAATATTCTTTACTCCTTTATCAAAGATTAAGTGATCGTATATTTGAGGTGTGTGTCAGGATATTAAATTCTATTCCATAGGTCTACAGGTCTGTCTCTATACCATTACCATGCCATTTTAATTACGACTTCTTTGTAGTAGAGTTTTGAAGTTGGGGAAAGTGATACCTCCCATCTCTTTTTCCCAAGAATTGTTTTAGCTATTCATGGGGTTTAATTTGCCATACAAATTTCAGGATTGTTTGGTCAATTTCTTTGAAGAATATCATGGGAATCCTTATAGCAATGGCATTGAATCTGTGTGAAGCTCTAGGGAGTATTGCCATTTTGATCATGTTAATTCTCCCAATCCATGAGCAAGGAATGTGTCTTCATTTCCTCAGGTCCTCTTTTTTTTCTTGCAGCAACGTTTTGTAGTTTTAATTTTACACATACTTTACATTATTAGTCAAACTCATTCCTAAGTATTTGATTTTCTGTGGTGCAGTTGTGAATAGGATTGTTTCTTCAATATCCCTTTCTTCTCTTTCGTTGTTTGCATATAGGAAGCCATTGACTTTTTGTGCATTGATTTGTACCATGCCACTCTACTAGAGAAATCTATTTTTTTCTAGGAGGAGCTTTTGTTAGAGAATTTTGGATTCTCTAGTTATAATATCA
Organism: Cryptotis parvus; assembly: GCA_021461705.1. Lineage (NCBI taxonomy): Eukaryota > Metazoa > Chordata > Mammalia > Eulipotyphla > Soricidae > Cryptotis > Cryptotis parvus. The sequence continues at coordinate 53,558 of JAJIBD010038227.1, read as the reverse complement.
TGTCATCTGCAAGTGACAACTTGACTTCTTCCTTTCCTATCTGAATGCCATTAATGTCCTTATCTTCCCTGATTGCTATGGCAAGTAATTCCAGTTCTATATTAAATAGAGGTAGTGAGGTAAGCAGTCTTGTCTAGGCCCTGATCTTAGGGAAGGCTTTCAGTTTTCCCCCATTGAGAACTCTGCGTAACCTCTTGCTCAGCCATCCTCCCTGTTCATGATTCTTCCTTTGCACTGAAGTTCCTTAGTGATTCACTGCACATATCCATCCTTTTAATTTTATATTTTGACCAGGGGTTAGACCAAGAACCCATCTTTGTGTTCTGAGAGGGATCCCTTTATCTATAATGAAATCATAAGACTAATCATTTGAGCTCAACAAAATAAGCATATTCTTTGCATGTAGGAGACCTGGGTTCAGGTCCTAGCATCACATGATCTTCTTAGTACACTAGGAGTGACCATGAGCACTGAGTAGGAACTATACTCTTAATTCTACCAGGTATGGCACCCTTAAAAACAAACCACCAATAACAATTATCAGTTATCTACCTTCACTAACTTCACCTACTATCTCAGCTAGGAGTCCCTGAAGCAAAAGTAAACACCAAGAACAATGTGGTTTATTGACTATGACTCCAGCAGCACTTATATTACAAGGGATTACAGCTATATCACAAGCAACCAACTGCAAAGAGGACTGCAATGGGACTCTGTTGAAATGGTCTTGATTGACTCAGAGTTTTAGAAGACAGAAAGCTGTTGCTTATGAGTTCATGGGGGGAGGGTGGTCACAGTACCCAAAGGGCACTCTCTCCACCAGGGAGGGGAGGGTGTTACTGCCACCATTCTGCCTGACACTCCATTACTTCATAGGTAAGTTCCCTTGGGGAGAAAAGTTCTCACAAAAGTCACTGGAGCTTCTGCATTGTATGTGTATTAAAGTTGATCTACCAACCAGGATTCTCAGACTCATCTATTTTTTGAGAAAAGAACTTCAAAAGACAAATAACAAAGTAAAGAAATTTTATTTCAGGGTCAAGAGTAATAGTACAGTGAAGTAGGGTATTTGCTTTGCATGCAGCTCACTTGGGTTCAATCCCCACAAACCTATATGGTCCCCCAAGTCTTCCAGTAGTGATCCCTTAGCACACACCCAGGAGTAAGCCTTGAGCATTGCAGGGTGTGGCCCAAAACCAAAAAAAAAAAAAAAAATTAGAAATTTTGTTCCAGAAATGTAGGGAAGGAGAAGAAAGAAGGAAGAAATGTTCCAGAGTGAAAGCAGATGGAATAATAGAGAACAAATAAGTGACTGAGAGAAGAGAGAAGAGAACATCATAAAATAAAAGAGATTATACTCTCCAATATGGTATGCAGGAGACTACCAGGAATTGAATTAAAAAGTTACCCACCCAGAGTAGTCAAGTGTGGGTTTGTTGGATAACATAACCTACTGAGTCTCAGCTCCTGCTACACTTAGCTTATGCTAAGAACTGCTCTCTGCCTTTAGGGGAATCTCCAGAGCAGACACAATGGGAGTTTGGGCAGAATTGAATTAATTTCATGCTTTCACTATCACTAACTTCCCGTTCATCATCAATTTGCTCTAGTGGGCACCTATAATATCTCCATATGTCCTGTCTCATGCTAGTAGAGCACAAGGGCATCTGCTTGCTCCAGGAACATAAAGAGCCTCAAGCCATTATATTAGGTCATGGGAATGAGGTCTATAATTATTACTGGTATTTGGCATATCAAATATACCACTCGGGCAGCTTGCCAGGCTTGCCATGTGGGTGCATACTCTTGTAGTCACCTCTAAATATAGCATTTATTGATGAACCACGCGGCGCAGGCAGCCACACAAGCTGGGCTGTTATAGGCTGGTCTGCTGGGTGAAGTTCTGATGAGAGGGAAGTCCAGATGTGGAAAATTTTATACTTTATATGGCATAAATATTGTTATTATGAATATTACAAATCTTGCTTGCTCCAGTTCAATACTCTTCCCTATCCCCACAGGTCCCCATGAGGGACATACATGTAGATATACCAAGAGTACTCAATACTCTTCCTATCCCCATAGGTCCCCATGAGGGACATACATGTAGATATACCAAGAGTACTCAATACTCTTCCTATCCCCACAGGTCCTGCAAGGGACATACATGTATATATTCCAAGAGTACTTGGCCCCATTGGATCAACCATAATGTAGTCAGTTCTCCTAGTTCAAAGAGACAGGCCAGTATACCTCCAGGCAATCTGAAGTGTTTCTGATTCTAAAGGTAATGCCAAAGTAAATTATTCTGATGATTTTTGGACCTTAGTGGGATCTAGAGTCTGGAATCAGCTGGCTAAAATTCATAGAAGTATTAATGCCATTCTCTACAAATTGCATTCTGAACTGCTTTCTGGTTCAGAGATGCAGCCCCTCCCCACTCTGTTGGGAGATCTTATCTCAGGGCATCAGCTCTGGCATTTGTGAAGCTTGAGCCAAATCTGGCATTTGTGAAGCTTGAGGCCAAATCTGGCATTTGTGAAGCTTGAGCCAAAAAGTCCACCTGGGGACCGGGAGCAATAGTCCAGCAGGTAGGGCATTTGCCTTGCATGCGGCCAGCCTGTGCCTGCCCGGTTCGATCCCCGGCATCCCATATGGTCCCCCGAGCACCGCCAGGAATAATTCCTGAGTGCAGAGCCCCTCTGAGTGCAGAGTCAGGGTAACCCCTGAGCATCCCGGGTGTGACCCAAAAAACAAAAAAAGGGTCCACCTGAAGATCTGAATTTCAATATGGTCATTTACCTGGCTTCCTCTTCAGATGGCCCAGCCCATGACAGGCCAGGCTGGAAGTTTTTGTCAGGCTTCTATCTATAAATTAAACTAGGAGAAAGAAAAGTTTTTTTTTTTTTTTTTTTTTTTTACTATTTTGGCTCCTCTTTGCTCTCTGCTTCTCCCTCTCTTTTTCTCCGTTCTCTTCCCTGTTGGGCCTTAGCACATGGTAGCTCTAGGATTCTAAACCTACATGTGGCGGGGCCCAGCTAAGAACCTAAAGTCTGGGGTTCTCCTGTTACTAGATTGTATACCAGAACAAGTGTTAGTAAAGCCTTTTGAAACTTTGCTGAATTCTCGTGTCTTTCTCTCTCCACAGTCGGGAGGCATGTCGGGGAGGCATGGTGGATTCTAGCCTTGGCCCACCACCCGGCAGAACCTCACAACAGGCCAGACGACCCCCCACCCACTCCATGGGTGCCGCCATTTCCACATCCGGACTTCCCTCTCTTCAGAACTCCACCTAGCCGACCAGCCCATCACAGCCCGGATCATTGACACCCGCCCTGCAGCAATTTCTTCCTCAATCCAGCCCAGGTATGCTGGTCCAGAGACTCTTAGACATGGGGCAGAGCGGTTCCTTGCTCTCCCTGTGCCCAGCCGTTCATGAGGCAGTCGGGAGGCATGGTGGGGTTCTAGCCTTGGCCCACCACCCCAGCAAGAACCTCACAACAGGCCAGGCGACCCCCGACCCACTCCATGGGTGCCGCCATTTTCCACATCCGGACTTCCCTCTCTTCAGAACTCCATCCAGCCGACCAGCCCATCACAGCCCGGCTTTATTTGGGGGTGTTTAAATAAATAAATGCTTTATTTGGAGGTGTTTAAATAATATGCCTCCCTCCCTTAGCAAGCCTAGCAAGCTGCTCGTGTTGTATTTGACATGCCAAATGCCAGTAACAATTATATTAGGTCATTCCCATGACCTAATATAATGGTTTGAGGCTCTTTATGTTCCTGTAGCAAGCCGATGCCCTTTGCTCTACTGGCATGAGACAGGACATATGGAGATATTACTGGTGCCCGCTCTAGCAAATAGATGATTAACGGGAAGATCGTGATCGTGGTCGTGATCGTGTTCTCTCCACCCCGGCTGCCAATCCCCTGGGGCAGAAGGGTTTTGTTGGGGATCCCAGTGTACCCCGACAGTGGGTGACCCTAAATAAGCTGGAGACTGTGAACCATAAAAAGAGAGGAGTTTCTGACAGGTGTGGGTAACTTTGAGACAAGATCGAGTCATAGGTGCCGGGTGATAGCATGGCAGGTAGGGCATTTGCCTTCTTGCACAGCTGACCCAGGTTTGATCCCGGCATCCCATATGGTCCCTGAGCATCGCCAGGGAGTAATTCCTGAGCACAGAGCCAGGAGTAACCCTGAGCATTGCCGTGTGTGACCCAAAAAACAAACAAAAAAAAAAAAGAAAAAAAAAGAGGCCGTATACCCCACTTCTCCAAAGCTGGTCTTTTAGGGTCTTTCCAATCTGCTCCATGTTAGGATCTATTGTTCATGCATTGTCAAGGAGGGATTGCTGATTCTCTCTTGATGAGTTCCTGATGAACTGGAGCTAATTCTGATTTTATGAAATTGCCTGAAATCCACTTACCAAGCCTGTTCCTCCCATCCCCAGTTCTGCCTGCTTCAGAACTATGAAGCTCAGATGCCCTGGGTGACATCTGGAACTCCAGGAGCATTCTTCCAAGATGAGATGCATGAAGAGGACTGCCCTAAACTGAGGTACCATCAGTTCAGTTGCATGTGACTGTTGGCACCCTTCCTGAGCCCTTAAAGAAACTGCATTCTGACCTGGTAGCAGACCTTTTGGAATGTTTCACACTGGCCTAAAGTCAGGCAATCAAGAACAGATTTGGGGGGGTGGTGGTGTGGGATTGGGAGGAAGTGGGGACACTGATAGAGAGAGAAGGTCACACTGGTGGTGTTTGAACACTAAATACTTGAAACAACTATATAATGAGAACTTTGTCAATCCCGGTGTTTTATAATAATTTTTTTAAAAATATGCTTTTTTAAAATGTGGGGGAAAGGACAGCTTTTTAGAGGGTCTTTTTAGTCAGCCACTATAAAGGAGGAGTAACTCCCCATTTATTACAAGCGTAAGACAATTTATTTGCACCTAGTAATGAACAATAGATACTCTAAATGCAACAAATTTATTTATACAACAAAGTCCATCACTTGGTACACTTGAATATTACTTAACTTACAGACTCAACTGCTTCTTTCACTTGGTAACTTCCATACTATACTTAGTTAAATAGTTTTGAAAACACATATTGGCATGTTTCAGTTAGAACCAATATCACTTGATTCTTCATAAAATTTAGTATATATTTTTTCTATCTCCCTCCTCTAGAAAGAAGTGATTATTTTAAGAGGTGCAATACTGTATCACACAAGTAACCATGGAAACTAAAGAGACACTTCATTTTTAACTGTAAAAAGTCCCTGAGCACTGTCGAGGGGCGCCGGGGTCCCCGACAGTGTCAGGACAGAGGTTGTCTTCTACCTCCGGGGGCGCCGGGAGAACAGATGAAAACTCACGAGTCCGATGCAGTTCCAAAAAATGGCTTTTAATTGTACAAAAAGCTCCTCCACAGCACTCCAATATAATGAGCAAACTTTAGCTCTGGTCGAACTTAGACCATACAAAAGAGCCTAAGTCTCCCACCAAAGAGAGAGGATCTCACCCGAGCTGAGTCCTACCCAGAAGAAGGAGCAAAGGCCCAAGAGCAAAGAGGCCAAAAGCCACAGGAGCCAAAAGCTGAAGGCTGAGGAACCCAAAGGCAAAAGGGTAAAGGTGAAGGGGGCCTCAAGTCAGCCCCTTATATACACCAAAGTAATCCAATCGGGAGGTTGTCATGCCAACAAAGAACCCTAAACAGAGTGTAGTGCCACACCCCTATTGTAGGTATAAACAAAGGTTACACCAAGGACTAATCCCGAGATTATCTCTTATGTAAAACACTGGAGAGAGAGGGGGCTGATATAAAGTAATACATCTTAACTTCATGAGCTTCATGTAATCTAGATGGTACCCACAAGGCCCTTATTATTATCTGCACCAGGGTGATTCTGAGTATCTTGTTCTCATGTACTGAAAGGGTCATACTCGCCTGCTTAGAGCAAACTAGTATGATCCTTCCTATAGTCTTCCTTTAGTCTCAGCGTAGCCAGGGTGGTAGTCTCCTGGTAAATTCTAACTGTCCCACGTTGGGTGCAGTGGGTATAAAGAGGAGCTGTGCCCAATCTAGAAAACATAGAAGTCTTAGTAGATGTATAAGTCAGGAAGTTATTCAATCAAGGTGACTTCTGTAACTGCCACACCCTCTAGCAGTGTTTACATAGAAGAGAGATCTCATTAGAATGAACATTGGCTTAAATAAGATTAAGCTGGGAGTGAGCAAAACAACAAAACTCCCAGATTAGCTAAACATGTCCTCCAACAACTCTCCCTTTTTTGTTTACAAAAATATAAAAATACAGGTATTCTAAATAATACATACAGAGGGAGAGAAACAGAAAAGGAACAATTCCAATTACAAGGTAATATCATATGTTGTCCCAATGTCCGAATTAATTTTGAACTGAGTAAAGTTCATAGTAAAATGTCTCTGGCTGTTTGGTCATAACAGACCACAGCCTTTATTGTCCTAAATTAGTGAGTCAATTTCCCATGAAGTCACATCTCCGGAACAAGGTCTGAAGAACTGAAGAACTGATTCTGGAACAGCAGCATTGGTGAAGACAGGAATGAGTCTCGGGAGAGCAATTATCAGGAACACTGGATCAGGTTTCATGAGCACTGGAACAAGTATCTCGAATTCTGGAACTGGAGTCTTGAGTGCTGGAACAGGTGTCCGGAACATCGGTGTGGGCGTCTTTGCAGGGCTTCTTCAGCAAGGGAACATTGGCACCGGTAACTGTACCTGTAGCTTAGGCGAGACAAAAGCACTTTTCGAGGGTTAATCACAAGTAGAGATTTTAAGGCTTTGTAGGGATCCAAGTCTGGGATGGAGAGAATAACATAAAGAAGCTCCAACATGGGTGGAGCAGGGAAATAAGTATGAGAATTGATGATTTTAAAATTGATAAACCTAGTGGATCAGCAGTGGAGCTGATGAATGTAATAGAGGTTTGTAGTGGTCAGAAATTGAGGAAGGTAGTAGTTGAGACATAACATAGACACAACATTAATCACAAACATAATGGTGGCCACCACATGCACACACACACACACATATATTTGATCGATCAATATCTTACAGCTGTATATGTGACCCATTTAGGGGTGATAAATGGTAACGAGTCAAGCGCTTCATGAATAGAAAGCCGGCAAATGATGGTGAGAAAGTGTCTTTCCTGTGAATAGAGCATTGGGAAAAATTAGTTTTGCAAATTATTAAATTTTTTAGCAAGCACTGTTTTAGGAGTCTCGGAGTATTGAGCACTGTAGCACAGGTTTACTGGATTCGAATATCTCATCCTGTGAACAGAATCATTAGAAAAACAATTTTTCATTGATTTAGCAAACATTTTTGTAATGAGCACTGTGCTCAGAGTCCACCCATTTTTCCACCCTTTTTTTTTTTAAAAGAAAGAAAATATTTAGGCTGTAAGGCAAGATATTAGACATGAACCATGATCACAGACTGCAAAACAAGATCATTATTAAAATGAACCAATCCAGGAAGTTTAAACAGCAATTTGCAATTTAAAATTTAAGACTTTATATTGAAAGAATTAGTTGTTTTCTGATTCTTGGAGAATTCTAGTCTTAACAAGTCGCAGAGGAACCCAGAGTTTCTTGGCAGGGTTATCGTCTGTAGAAATGAAAGCATAGCCTCTTCCCGAATGAGGAGGTGACCTGCAATCCATTTATCATCAATTTTCACCCAGATAGGTGAATTGACTGTTTTTTGAGTTTGCGTATCTTCTTGAAAGTGACGTTCAGCCGCGGTATAGGGATCTCCTTGAGGTATATTTAAGAAGTTTAAGGTGAATAATGTTAAAGATAAAGAATCCATTGGAGGCATACTTGTTTTTCGTTGCTTTAATAGCTGAGTTTTAAGCGTTCTGTGGGCACGTTCAACTATTCCTTGTCCTTGTGGATTATATGGAATTCCTGTAATATGTTTGATCTGCCATTCCTCGCAAAAGGATTTGAAGGTTTTGCTGGTGTAAGCAGGACCATTATCTGTTTTTATGGTATGGGGAATACCCATGACGGAGAAGCACTGGAGTAAAAATGAACAAACAGATTTAGCTCTTTCAGACGTCATAGGAACAGCCCATATGAACCGGGAATATGTATCGATGACCACATGAAGGAAAGGTTTGTTGGGAAATAAGTTAGTATGAGTTATATCCATCTGCCACAATTGGTTTGTCTGTAAACCTCGAGGATTTGCTCCTGCTACATGAGATGTACAATGTAAAGGAGCACAGACAGGACAGTTGCGGACAATTTGTCTAGCTTGTCTCCATGGGATGCCATGGTGTACATGAAGGCGGCGGGCATTTGTATGTAGAGTCTGGTGCTCTTCCTCAGCTGATTTAAATACTGGTGCTGCCAAGAGATCTGCCGCTTCGTTTCCTCGAACCATTGGCCCGGGAGTCGGCTGTGAGAAGCGGATGTGGGAGATGTATATAGGGAATGTTCTATTTCGGAGGAGATCTTGTAGTTTATGGAGCAGCTCCTGAATTATAGGATTATGGGCATTTAAAGAAGCAGTGACAATTCCAGGAAATAAACCAACTACATATGCAGAATCACTCACCACATTACATGGGCCAGATATATGGGATAGTAAATGTATCAGGGTGGCGAGTTCCACTTGTTGGGCAGATTTATAATTTGTATGCACAGTAGTGGTCAACGAAGGACCTGTAATTCCACCCCTTCCTGATGAGGAGCCATCAATATAATACACTGGAGCATCAGGAATGGGAGAGGAGCGGACAATGGTGGAAATTACAAAAGGTGTCCTTTTCAGAAATTCCCAGGTTTTTCCAGCTGGATAATGATAAGATATTTCTCCTGAAAAATCTGCTAAAGCTTTTTGAAGGATTTCACTTAGTGGTAAAACAGCTTCAATTTCTTTTTTTAGGGTCGGGTAGTACAATTACATGGGGATCATGTCCAAGTAATACTTGGGTTCTTGATCTTCCCTTAATTATAAGGTTAGCTATCATCTCAAGGTAAGGTGTAGCAGTACGATTCTGCTTGTTATGTAAGTAAACCCATTCCTAACGGTCCAGATAATTGGGCTATAGCAGCAGTTGGAGACTCAGGAGTGTTGAAGACCAAGAACCATACCTTTTCTCCGGGATTAAATCTGGAGAGGTAAGATTTTTGAAGCCGATTCATGAAAAAATCTAATTCCTTCTGAGCTTTAGGAGTTAGCTGCCTTGGGCTATTTAAAGCAGGATCACCTTCAAGGGTGTGGAACAGGTTACTGAGCTCACAGTTAGGAATACCAAGGGGGGGCGCACCCAGTTGATATCCCCCAGCAGTTTTTGAAAATCATTCAAGGTTTTGAGCCCTTTCTGACTAATGGAAATTTTTTGAGGGCGCACTGTAAGGCGGTCAAGAGCATAGCCCAAATATTCATATGGAGGCTGCATCTGAATTTTTTCCGGAGCTACTTGTAAGCCAGCCTCTGGTAAAACTGTCATTACATCATTATATAAATTCTGGAGATCTCTGGAATTATCACAAGCTAGCAGGATATCATCCATGTAGTGGATGATGTATGCACCAGGAAATTTAGCACGAATGGGTCGCAAAACCTCATCAACAAAGTGTTGACACATCGTAGGTGAATTAGTCATTCCTTGGGGCAATACTGTCCACTGAAACCTACGTAAAGGACCTTTATAATTAATGGAAGGGACTGAAAATGCAAACCTTTTCCGATCATCTGGGTGGATAGGTATGCTGTAAAAACAGTCTTTTAAATCTATGATAATTAGCGGCCAATCCTTAGGAATAGCTGCTGGAGAGGGGAGCCCAGGTTGTAGGGCTCCCATGGGGACCATAGTAGAATTTACATTCCTTAAGTCAATCAGCAAACGCCATTTGCCTGATTTTTTTCTGTATTACAAAAACAGGAGAATTCCATTCTGAAAACGTTTCCTCAATATGTCCTAATTTCAGCTGTTCTTCCACTAGATTTGTTAGCGCCTCTAATTTTTTTGGTATTGAGGGGCCACTGTGGTGTCCATATAGGTTTGTTAGATTTCCACTGAATACGGATAGGTGGTGGGCGCTTAACCACAGCGGCCCCAATTAAAAGGGTTACTCCCGGTGTTAGGCTTATTATGGAGAGCTGGAATTGGTGCTCGACAGGGAATTGGACGAGGTATGTGGATTACTGCCCCCCACTGCTCCAACATGTCTCGACCCCACAAAGTTAAAGGCATAGGGGCTATATAAGGCTGGACCATGGCTACATTCCCTTCAGGGCCAATACACGGCAGCCACCTCGCACTCTGTCGGAGAAGAGAGGAGGAGATATTGCCTACCCCGCTCAGGCTATGGGACACTTTCTTTAGGGGCCCACTTAGAGGGCCAATACTTGGTGGAGATTATGGATATGTCTGCCCCTGTATCCAACATGCCTTTGAATTTCCTTTTATAAATTTCGATGGGTATAACCGGCCGCTTGGCCTGAGAAATTCTGGCAGTGTACCCAACTAGATAGTTAGCAGGTGGCTGGTGGGCTTGGCTCTGTATGGCTGCATAACCAACAATGAAGTTGGCAGAATGGTTGGTACTGTTTAAGCCACCAGCTGTAGGGTGTTCGGACTGACTATACGGATCCTCAAAAAATAATAATAGTTTAGCAAGTGGTTCCCCTTTTTTAAAAGTCCATTTAGTTGGCACAGATATTGACAGTATTATTTCTTCATGAGATTCAGGATCCAGAAGTCCGAAATGCACCATAATTCCCTTAAATTTCAGCCAATCGCTCCCTGAATTAAACCCATACTACCTGGGGAGCAGGTCCTTTTATCCCTGTTTTTAGCATGTAGGGGTCTTGACTTGGGTATATTGTGACAGTCTTAGGGCAAAGAATGTCGAGACTGCCACTGCCTGATGTGGTAGGCTGGAGAGTATTTATTGATTGCAATTCTGTGGGTTCTGATTCGGAGGATACTGGGCAGGTGGGATGAATGAGGGTGCCCCTGGATTCAGCTGGGCCTGGGGCTGGCCCCCACCCAGTTTCCCGCATTCGAGGGAGGCATAGGTGTCATTTGAGCCTGCGGAACTTGTGGAACCTGGGAGGGAGTCCATGTAATATTTCCCATAAAGGGATTATTAGGATGTTGCCCTATATTGATAGTTTTAGGAGATGGGCAATCTCTACGGTTGTGCCCCTTCCCTCCACAGTTAAAGCAGGTTATCTGTCCAGATGAAGCCTGAGGCTGACTTCGTCTCCGAGACCGACAGTCTCTGGCCCAATGTTTTCCCTTCCCTGCACCTTGGGCATGGTCCAGGTGGGGCCGTCCGAGGGGTGGAGCTGCGATTATTAGAATAGTTTCTCTTTGTTTGTTTGTTTATTCTTTGAAGTTTATTGTTTCTCCCCTAGAGCTGTCTGACATTTCATCCCCCCTCCTGATCCTCCTGCTGTATGGGATAAGCCTCTATATCATCCTGTGTTTTATGGGAGGTTAAACCGACATTTCTACAGGCCTTTAGATACCCCATGAGGTCAGCCTTTTCCTTAATACCATATAGTAATGCTCGACATTTTTTGATTAGCATTCTCATATGCTAAGTTTCGTTTTAGGATTTCTTGAGTGGTTGGGTCTTGAACCTGTCTTTGGATTGTTTCACATAATCTCCCAACAAAATCAAAGTATGGTTCATCACGACCCTGGTAAATTTTTGTATAGCTACCTAGAAATTCTGGGTCGGAACCTACTCTTTCCCACGCCTTTAATGCTGTCTCCCGAACGAATTTTAAAATAGGTTCAGGTAATGTCGCTTGTTTTGCTTTGTTTTTCCATTCACCTTCACCTTTTAGCATGGCAAAAGTTATAGTATGGCCTGATTCCTTTTCTCTTAAAGTGTCAATATTCTGGTTAACCCCATCTGCATACCACATATGCCATTGCATGTACTGTGATTTGTTTAGACAAGTATCGGCTACCGTTTCAAAGTCTCCCAATACCCACTGACTACTTTCGCTCCAATCAGCTAAATATTTTAAAGTATAAGGACTTGATATTCCAAACCTGTCGCAAGCCTTCCTAAACGGGGTTATTGCCTCAATTTTTAAGTCTTCATGAATCGGTTTTACTTTATCTTTAGATTGGTCATGAGAAAGATTGCTGCGCTTTGCTCTTTGACTCGAGCTAATCTGTTCCTCCCGTTCTTCCTCATCAGAGCTTGTAGTATCTGGCAGAGGAACATCTACCCCATTGAGGGTATTAACTCTGGGGAGATTTTCAGCTTGGGAATTTGCCTCCTCTGGGTTTTCCTGTTCCTCCTCTAAGTTATCAGCCACATTAGAATTCTTTTTAGATTTTTTTGCTGGGAATGTATACACCTTTTTCAAGTCTACAGTTTTGGGGCGTGTTTGTGAACGGCTTTTAGTTGGTTCACGCCTCAGTATTGGGTATGCGCTAGGTCCTGATTGATAATTTATGAAATCAGAAATCTCCCCTGCGTAACACATCCATTTCTTGGTTTAAGTTTTCAAGTTTCCTATATGTTTCTTCCTTTTGTTCTTTCAATCTTATGTGTAACTTCCAAACCTCCTCTTTCTGTCCATCTATTCTATCTCTCTGTCTGTCAATTTCTTCCTCTAAGATAATGCTGATTTTATCGATATCCTTCTTCTGCTCTTCAAACTTTATTTCAAATTTTAAATCCTGTTTAATAATTTTATTTTCCTGTTCTTCTAATTTTTCTTTGAATTTTAAATCCTGTTCTTCTAATTTTTCTTTGAATTTTAAATCCTGTCCTTCTAATTTTTCCTCAAATTTTAAAATCTGTTTAATAATTTTACTTTCCTGTTCTTCTAATTTCTTTTCAAATTTTAAACTCTGTTTAATAATTCTGTCCTCAAGCTTTAAGACCAGTTTACCTGTAGTTTTATGATTCTCACTTATTTCTTTAATCGCTGAGTAAACCTCGTCCCTAAAGATTGCATTCAAACTATTACTTTCTTCCCTCTCTCTATTAAACATTGTCCTTACACAAAGGTACAGTTTAAAAATAGCAAGGACCCAGATGATTTGTGAAAAGATTGAGTAGTTCTCAGAAAGGAACTTCATTGACTGGGCTATGTATGATTCTGACCCAATAGAAGGTACAACATATCTATACCACGAGAAATCCATCATTTCACTCACGGTTTGGACGCAGATGATCTCTGTCCGATGATGATTAGGCCAGACGATGTCCGTCCGAGCCCACCCAGGGACGCCAAATGTCGGGGAACGGCGCCGGGGTCCCCGACAGTGTCAGGACAGAGGTTGTCTTCTACCTCCCGAGGACGCCGGGAGAACAGATGAAAACTCACAAGTCCGATGCAGTTCCAAAAATGGCTTTTAATTGTACAAAAGCTCCTCCACAGCACTCCAATATAATGAGCAAACTTTAGCTCTGGTCCGAACTTAGACCATACAAAAGAGCCTAAGTCTCCCACCAAAGAGAGAGGATCTCACCCGAGCTGAGTCCTACCCAGAAGAAGGAGCAAAGGCCCAAAGAGCAAAAGGCCAAAAGCCACAGGGAGCCAAAAGCTGAAGGCTGAGGAACCCAAAGGCAAAAGGGTAAAGGTGAAGGGGCCTCAAGTCAGCCCCTTATATACACCAAAGTAATCCAATCGGGAGGTTGTCATGCCAACAAAGAACCCTAAACAGAGTGTAGTGCCACACACCCTATTGTAGGTATAAACAAAGGTTACACCAAGGACTAATCCCGAGATTATCTCTTATGTAAAACACTGGAGAGAGAGGGGGCTGATATAAAGTAATACATCTTAACTTCATGAGCTTCATGTAATCTAGATGGTACCCACAAGGCCCTTATTATTATCTGCACCAGGGTGATTCTGAGTATCTTGTTCTCATGTACTGAAAGGGTCATACTCGCCTGCTTAGAGCAAACTAGTATGATCCTTCCTATAGTCTTCCTTTAGTCTCAGCGTAGCCAGGGTGGTAGTCTCCTGGTAAATTCTAACTGTCCCACGTTGGGTGCAGTGGGTATAAAGAGGAGCTGTGCCCAATCTAGAAAACATAGAAGTCTTAGTAGATGTATAAGTCAGAAGTTATTCAATCAAGGTGACTTCTGTAACTGCCACACCCTCTAGCAGTGTTTACATAGAAGAGAGATCTCATTAGAATGAACATTGGCTTAAATAAGATTAAGCTGGGAGTGAGCAAAACAACAAAACTCCCAGATTAGCTAAACATGTCCTCCAACAGAGCACCTTCAGCCCTTCTATATTCTACATTCCAGCCCCCATCTATAACACAGGTTGGCCACAATAGCTATAAAGACTGGCCAAATCCAAATGTCCTTTTAACCAAATTATCTTACGATGAAATGTTAGCATTTCATTAACATTTCCTTGTACTCTAGAATGGTTCCTGCCATAGAATGTTTGAAATGCATCTCCCTCTTGTTTGGTCAGAATGTTGGGAATTACCCCTATGCCCATCCAAAGAACAATGTTTTGCCTTCCCTCAAACATTAGTTTCAATGTTATTTTTTTTTTTGCCTCTACTGAGAATGGTCCTTGTAGACACGTGCCACAGGTGGGCTTGGAATCCTGCTTAGCTGTGCCAATTCCGTCCCTTCTTGCCAATTGTCCAGGCTCAATCTGCCAAATCCTGCCAAATCCTACTCTGACCGTGGAGCTCATGATTTTCACCCATTTCACCACTTGTGGAGCAACCGTGTTTTCCCAGGAGCCTCTGTGTCTGAGAGTCAAAGCAGCTCAAAGGAGGAGAGCGGCCAAGGCAGGAGGCATCTGGCCTTTTACAGGCACTGTACACATTCTTATTATAGCTGCTCTGATGCTCTCTAGCAACCTGGGGCTCTCTCTGCTCTCTCAGGAGGCAGGCGGTGAGGACTGCCTAGAGCTCTTTGGACTCTCCTAGGATTCTGCACTGTCCCTACTCTCTCCTCAGGGACTTCATCCCCATAGATAGGCTCTGTCTTCCCTACAGTTGCTGTATCCAAGTGGACCAGCAATGTTTGCACCTGGCCTAGGCTTTCTGGGCTTATCTCAGCAGGCAGCGACTCTTCTAGCAGCTATCTATAACGGGCCTCTAGGTGCACCTCTAGCTCATCCCTAGCATCCTAGCTAACAGTAGTAGCACTCACTCCCCACCCCCTCTCTCTTTTTCTCCAAGCATATGCTGATAAATTAAATTTTAATTAAAAACCCTAAACTTTAACCTCTAGAAATAAAATTTATTTATCTTCCTTTCATCTATGCAGTACTGATATTTTTGTTAATAACACTTACACATACAACCTTTGGGATAAATCCCCAAAGACTCCTATCTCTGAATAATTTAAAAAGAACAGCTCCAGGGCCGGAGAGATACAGTTCAATAAGGTGAACATATGATTTGCATGTGGATGGCCCAGATTTGATCCCCTGGCTGGTATGGTAGCCTGAGCACTGCAGGTAGTAAGTCCTGAGTATCAAACTGGAAATAACCCCTGAGCACTGCCTGATGTGCCACTTACCCTTCCTCTCTAAAAGCACAGCTTCATATTGTTATCTAATGGCCTAATATGAAACTACAAAGGACATAAGACAGAGTCCAGAAGCACAGCTGATCTGAGTGTTAGCTGAACACCCTAGATTCTCCACAGAGCCAGAGTGTGCCAGGGGAGGTTTTTGAGGAACATAGAAAGGTTGTTTCTTCTCCCCGAAATGAGTTTTTCATCTGCCAGATTCTGAGACACTCTGCCTTATCCCTTCCAGCTATAGCTGCAAGTTGTACAGTGGCATAGCCCTACTATGCACACACACACACACACACACACACACACACACACACACACATACACACACACATGCCTCTACCCAGCAGTGGAGACCCTTATTCTGCTACAAACATCTGTAATCATGTGCGACTGAAGAAAAGAGATTGTTGATTTCAGAGGATAGTTCATAAAGCAAGAAGTGGATGCACAGTATGATGGAGTCCCAAGTTCAATGTCCAAAACAGCATGGTCCTCTGAGCACTATTAGGAGCAAATGCAAATCCTCCACCTTCATCAGTAAACCAGGAGTAGGTCCATCCCAGCACTGCTGGTTATTGGCCTACAAACCAAAATAAGAAACTAGAGGAGATTGCCCTTCTTATAAGGGGCATGGAAACTGAAAGGAA
Source organism: Cryptotis parvus (assembly GCA_021461705.1). Classification (NCBI taxonomy): domain Eukaryota; kingdom Metazoa; phylum Chordata; class Mammalia; order Eulipotyphla; family Soricidae; genus Cryptotis; species Cryptotis parvus. The sequence goes on along the minus strand of JAJIBD010038227.1, from coordinate 37,349 downwards.
GATAGATTTGCTAAGATCACTTGATCACTTGACATCCTGTTATTTGTTGATTTGCTCGAGTGGGCACCAGTAATGTTTCCATTTGTCCCTCTCATGTGCCAATGTAGCCCAATGGCATCTGCTTGCTCCAGGAATACAAAAAAGCAGTAAACCGTTTGTTGAGGGTCTTGACAAAGATATCTGATCATCTTGTAGGTGGGCAGTACATGATCTTTAGATGCCCCGTGGGATTGGCTCTAGTCCAGTGGTCATCTCCAAGTCACATTACATGTCCAGCCCATCTGATTTTCGATGCCTTGGCAAATGAGACAGAGTCCCCGACTTTCGATCATCAACAGAGGTCAGAACTCTGGATTCCTTCTCTCACTTGAGTGAGGTGTGATATTCCAGATTAGCTCTTTCAATTCCTCTTTGGGAGATCCGAATAGTGTTCTCATTCTGCTATTACAGGGCCCAGATCTCTGAGGCATATGTTAATGCAGGGAGAATGGTGAAGTTCAAGAGATGTGTCTGGAGTCAGAGGTTCTTGGTCCTTTTAGCTATTAAAACAATCGTACAACTCCTTAGATTCCAAAGGTTATTCTTCCCTGCAGGTTCTTTGCAGTTATCTATTACATATCTTTGTTTCTGTAGCTTACCAAAATACTAGACACTGACTTCTCTGACACTATCTTAAAGCATGCTACTTTGGCACTGTTGCAATTCTGAATTTATGCATGACTTGATAAAATTTCTCATTTTGTAAGTCTAATTTTTGGGCAGACATCTATCTTATCTACTTCTTGTGAGAATTAATAAGCCAGATTATGAGATTTATTAAATTTTAATGAAGTAAGTTCTTGTTCCAATTTTCCAATAGAAATTATCTCAATATATCAAATCTTAATATAAATGTGAAGAACAAGGTTTCCTGGGTGTATTTTTTAACTGCTCTAAATATACTGTTTCTAAGGGGGAAAATTACTTATCAAAGTGACAACAAAGAAATGTTTTTTAAAAAGTTTTACTATGAGTTAAATTTAAGTCTTAGTTATTTGGGAACATATTAAGCAAGTTCTTTCTAAGCAACTTAAAATTTTTAACATATGGCTTGTCATTATTAGGAAAGCATTTATATAATAATTCAGATCATTTAGTGGATTAATTTGACTGGTTTAACACTTCTGATTTAGAAAATGTCTACATTTATATAAATGTTTCCAGCATGAAATTATTTGGCCTGTTTTTCTGAGTTTATCTTCCAATAAAAAAGACTAATTAATCAAGATTTTTAGACTTCCTCTTTTGATTTTACTGGTCAAATAAGTTCATGCATATAACAATATAAAATTTTAAAATTATGCAACCAGAAAAATTAAATTCTAATTGGTGATTCAAATTCTAATTGGTGATTCCTTATAAGATTCTATATAAACATATGTAATATAAATATAAATATTTTTTGGAGGACACACCCTAGTGAACTCTGAGTTTCTGCAAGCTCACATATATTTACATTTGCCTTAAGGCTTTGTGCAAATCCCAATAGGAGATTGGGGACAGGATTGGAAAAGGCCGTTTGATTTTAATAACTCTTGGAAAAGCATTATAATTTTTATCATGAATCCAATGCTATTGCAGTATTTCTCTCAGAACTGCCATGGTCCCCCACACAGAACATTTAGCACATTTAGAATTTACCAGGAGATAGCCTGGCTGAGTTGGATCCACCATTAAGAAAATAGCTCTGGATCAAGGAAGGAGCCATGCTAAGTTTGCCTCTGGGCAAGTGAACATGACTCATTAAAATTAAGGGCAGTGCACTAAATTATTCTGAAGCAAAAGAGAAAAGAATCTTGTGGATATTTAGAGATACACCATCTAGCTGTATGAAATTCATGATCTAGAAATTATAATGTTATTTCCCTATGTTTATAAATTCTGGGATACTTTTATTCTTAGAGGTATTTCCCCAGCTCCACAAATGCTTTGCATAAGAGAAGGGGACCAGATGCTTCCCTTTGCATAAGTGAAGCAGGGATCAGTCCTGGCATAAGCATATGTTTGGAGCTGTACCAAAGGTGTTGTCTAGCAAGCATCTGCACCTAGAAGCTGGGCTTTTATTTTAATCTTTGATATGCAGAGGAAGTTCTTTGTCTCCCTGGTCTTTGGTGGTGTTTGGGGAGATAAAGGATGCTGGAAAAGAAGAAGATAGTCCTCCATCTTGCTGGAAAGTCTCAGCCTGAGCTCATGGTCAGAAATCTGATGCTCAGCCATAGGTCTGGTAAATCCCACTGCTTTGGATTGTTGCAGCAGAGTTTGTTTTATTATTGGTGATAAGTAAAAGTTTTCTGGAACTGTGCTGGACTTGTGGTTTGTTGATCTGTCGGCGACCTTGAAGTAAAAGGAAACTCGTTCCCTGATACTGTTGCAGGTGGACCCCACGGGTGACTTATGTGAGCCCGAAAGGGGAGAGAGATGGTCGCCTTCTCCCCAGCCGCCTCTGCCACCTGGGACCCGCTGGGTAGGCTTAGGACTGATAAAGTCTGCAATGAGTCCCTGCATGGCGTGGGCCTGAGCCCCACCAGCCCCACGAGGTGGCTGTCAAGCCACACCTAATGCCCGCTTGATCTCTAGGCACGGGAGTTAATCCCCACCACCTGAGGTTTCTCGGGGAGCCACAGACTCAGGCTGGAGCGAGAAATTGCTCTTTGCAGGAAAAGGAAAGTCAGTCCTAGGCCTTACCCAGGTCTGCCTTAAGGTTCTTGTCTTTCTCGCAGAAAAAGAATTTTCAGGAGTCTATGAGCAGTGAAGTAAAATAGATTTTATTGAGGAGGTTTTAGGTGAGGGGGAGGGAGAGAAAGAAAGGAGAGAGTAACACGCTCAAGGGAGAACGTGGGCTGCTCCAAAGGCGGAGAGCGAGTAAAAGAGAGAGTACACATCTCAAGAGGGGAGATGTGGGCAACACATGTGTTCAGGCAGCATGTGTGCGCAGGCAACATGGGTGCCCAGGCAGCATGTGCGCGCTGTCCTTTGGTCAGGATGGCTTTTATAGATTTCTCCCCAAGTTACTCCCATATGGGGCTTCAACCTCAGTTACTAGGGCCTGTTGCCAAGGGAGTAGATTTTGGGAGTGGTCTTCTTTGATTGGAATGCTTCAGGGTCTTCTGTGAGCCTGGGCAGGAAGGCTGATTCATCTTTCTCAGGAGAGTTAATCAGCTAAAGCCATTCACACATTCCCTCTGGCCTTCCCTTCCCCAGGGTCTATTGTTGATATGGTCTTATCAAGTCTGGTTCCCCATAACAACAGGTGTGACTCTGGATCACTGAAGGACCAGTTTTATTTCTTCTTCAAGAATTTTTATTGCCATGTGGTGTCCCCCTGTCTGCCTGCCTACAACAATACTGTCAGGGATTCCAGCCTTCCCTAGCAATATTTAATATAAATATTTTATATATATATATATTTGAGTTCATTATTTAATTTTCTTTGGATATCCTGAGCATTCTTAAGACAAAGATACAAAATATTGTTTATTAGCATTATTTAATTTTATCCTTCTTTGTAATTTTACTAAAACTATAGTGTTTTGGGGCCCAGAGATAGCTACATCAATTGAGCACCCACCTTACAGGCATGAGACACGAGGCCCTGAGTTCAATCTCAGCACCGCTTTTCATCCTGGATGTGATCCCTATAACACCACTGTTTGGCATCCCTGGCACTGACTTAGACAGGCAAACAGGGGGTTCCCACATGGCAATGAATTCTTGCCCTAAGGCTGTCTAAAGTCACATTTAGAACCAGGAACCAAGACTTGATAAGACCCATTAATCAGCAACAGACCCTGAGGAAGTTGGATGCACCTTCTTGACCCAGCCCTTAATTCTCTACTTTCCAGGACAGAAAATCCAGCAGGAACAGAGGTCAAGAAAAGGAGATTTTTATGGGGCCGGAGGGATAGCCCAGCGGGTAGGGGCGTTTGCCTTGCACGCGGCCGGCCTGTGCTGGCCCGGGTTCGATCCCCAGCATCCCATATGGTCCCCCCGAAGCACCGCCAGGAGTAATTCCTGAGTGCAGAGCCAGGAGAAACCCTGAGCATCGCCGGGTGTGACCCAAAAAAGCAAAAAAAAAAAAAAAGAAAAGAAAAAGAAAAGGAGATTTTTTAAAGAAGACCACTCCCAAAGTCTACTCCTTTTGGCAACGGCCCTAGCAACCTAGGTTGACTCCCCATAGGGAGTATCTTGGGGAGAAATCTGTAAAAGCCACCGTGACTAAAGGTCGGTGCTCACATGCTGCCTGAACCCATGTGCTGCCTGAGCCCACGTGGCGGAGCACATGTGGTGCCCAAGCACTTGTGTCTCCCGCATCTCTGCTCTTGAGATGTGTACTCTCTCTCTCACTTTCCCTCCCTCCTTTCCCATTCTAAAACCTCCATAATAAAATCTGTTTTACTTCACTGTTCGTCGACTCCTGAAAATTCTTTTTCTGCAAGGAAGACAAAAACCCTGAGGAAACCCTGAGTAAGGGCTAGGACTGACTTTTCCTTCCTGCGAAGAGCCATTCCCTTGCTCCAGTCCGTGGCTCCCCAAGAGGTCTCGGTGGTGGCAATCAACTCCCGTGCCTAGAGATCAAGAGGACATCAGGTGTGGCTTGATGGCCACCTCGTGGGGCTGGTGGGGCTCAGGCCCATGCCGTGGAGGGCTCATCGCAGGCCCTCAGCCTGCCCAGTGGATCTTGGGTGGCAGAAGCGGCTTTGGAGAAAGTGACCATCTCTCTCCCCCTTCTGGTCTCACATAAGTCACCCATGATGCCCACCTGCATCACCACCAAATTAGTGCCCAATCATTTGGGTAAGCACTGAAGTTATGTACTCTTTCCCTTGCAAATGCCACAACTAAGCATTCAAATCCTATGATTAAATGTGTGATTCCCAATTATTACAACAATAAGTAGGTGAGAAAATGGGAAAGATTGAGTAATTTAAAGAACAGGAATGGTCATCAGAAAACAAACTCTCAGGAATAGTCATCAAAGAACCAACTATCATTAAATAATAATATGCATAGCTTTACCAATTTCGAATTTAATTGGATGATAGAAAATATTCACTCATGAGCAAACATAACTAGATTGTTTCTGCTTCTTTAATTTTTAATTTTCTCTGTTAGGAGGAGACAAAAAATTGGTTGCTATGGTTGAAAATCTCACAAGCTCTTTTAGCAGCCAGATTCTGAATAGGCATTTTCTTTTCCTAGGTTGAAGGCATTCTAGCAACCCCAAATCACTGGGCATTTCTTAGTGTGCTAAATCCTTTACATTATTAATTAGTAAAAGCCAAGGTTATGTTTTTAGAGTATAAACTCCGAAATTGAAATTCTACACTTGTCCTGTTCTAATATGTCTGATCCTAAACTCTGTTGACAACCTTAATAAGATATTATTATTACTAAGACTAATCAAGGAAATTTCTGAATGTCTTATTATGAAATATTATATGACTCATAATTATTCCACAGAGATGACTCTGACCCAAGCATGCCATTAAATCACAGATTTAAGAATTAACGTCAGGGCCGGAGCGATAGCACAGGGGTTAGGGCGTTTGCCTTCCACGCTGGTTGACCTGTGTTCGATTCCCTGGCATCTCATATGGTCCCCTGAGCATCGCCAGGAGTAATTCTGAGCAAAAAGTCAGGAGTAACCCCCGAGCGCCGCGCGGTATGGCCCCCCCAAAAAATAATTAACTTCAAACTAGCATTCTGGTGATGAATAGTATAGTATATCACTTGATCACTTGATCACTTGAATCCCGTTATTTATCGATTTGCTCGAGCGGGCACCAGTAACATTTCCATTGGACCCTATCACGTGCCAATGTAGCCCAATGGCATCTGGTTGATTCAGGAATATGAAGAACCTCAAACCGTTCCTTCAGTGTCTTTACAAGGAAGTCTGACCATCTTGTAGGTGGGCGGCCACGTGATCTTTTGACATCCCGTGGGATCCAGTCGGTAATGGCTCTAGTTCAGCGGTTGTCTCCAAATCGCATTACATGTCCAGCCCATCTGATTTTCGATGCCTTGGCAAACGAGACAGCATCCCTGATTCTGGAATAGTGACAGAGGTCAGAACTCCGATTCCTTCTCTCATTTGAGTGAGGCGTGATATTCCAAGCATAGCTCTTTCAATTCCTCTCTGGGAGACCCAAATAGCATTCTCATCTTGCTTTCGTAGGATCCAGGTCTCTGAGGCGTATGTTAATGCAGGGAGAACGGTGGAGTCAAAGAGATTTGCCCGGAGCCGGAGGTTCTTTGTCCTTTTTAGCTATTTCTTCGATGCCTTTGAAGGCATTCCATGCCGCTCTCTTCCTCCTGTGCAGCTCAGGTTTTAGGTCGTTCATCATGCTGATTTCTCGACCTAGGTACACCATAACTGCTGCATTCAGAGATGTTTGTTCCATTGAGAGTGAATGGGGCCTCTGGAACTAGTTCATTCTTCATGAACATAGTTTTCTTTAGATTAAGCTGTAAACCTATCTTTCCACATTCTCGGTCAAAGTCAGCCAGCATTTGTGCCGCTTGGCTAATGTTTGGTGTTATTAGAACAATGTCATCAGCGAAGCAGAGGTGGTGTAGTTGCCGGCCATCTATCTTTACTCCCATTCCTTCCCATTCTAATTGTTGCATGATGTTCTCTAGGGTGGCGCTGAAGAGTTTTGGTGAAATGGTATCACCCTGTCGAACCCTTCTTTTCACATTAATGACCACTTCTTTGTAGAATGGTGAGATCCTGGTGGTGAATCCGTAATACAGCTCACGAAGGATCTTGATGTCTTGGGTTTGAACACCCTGTTTGGCTAGGGCTTCGATGACCTCTTCAGTCTCCACAGAATCAAAGGCTTTCTGTAAATCAATGAACGTGAGACAGAGCGGCATCTTGTATTCCCTACAAACCTCAATGAGCTTGGATACCATGTGGATATGGTCGATTGTGCTGAATCCTTTCCGGAAGCCTGCTTGCTTGCATGGTTGTCCTTCATCTAGTGTTCTGCTAATCCTGTTCAGGATGACTCTTGTAAACAGCTTGTAGATGACAGACAACAGGCAGATGCGGTGATAGTTGCTGATGTCGTGACTGTCTCTCTTCTTGAACAGTAGAACTGTCCTGCTGGTTTTCCATTGGGAGGGCACCTTGCATTCGGAGAGGTAGCATGTGAAGAGCCGAACAAGTGTATTGATGAGTACCGACAGCAGATTCTTCAGGTGTTCGGGTCTGACTTTGTCTGGGCCTGGTGCTGTTCCCTTCTTTACCGATGAGATGGCATGTCGGATTTCAGAAGGGAGAACATTGGGAATGACATATCCATCCTGTGGAATTTGGTATGTGGGCAGGTGGATGTGGCTATCAAAGAGATTTGAGTAGAAGTCCTGGATAATCTTCTCCATTGCCTTTCTGGAAGATGTGATAGATCCATCAGGGCGTCGGAGGGCAGTCATCTTGGTCTTATAGTTGGCAAGGACATGCAGCAGAAGCTGGGAAAATGCTTTTCCCAGCTTCTGCTGCATCTTCCAGTCTTTCTGCTCTTCTCTCTTTGAGGTCTTCTTTTATAGCTTCTCTGCACCGTTTAGCAAGCTTGGACGTCAGAATTTGGTCTCCTGAGGTTCGCGCCTTGCCACGTTGGCGAATGAGCTCGAGAGTTTCTGAAGACAGGCATCCTTTTGTGTCCTTCTCTCTCTCGGCATTCTTCGGTAAATCATGGAGGTGCTGAACCAGTTGGTTGTATTCTTCATCGATGTCGCCAATCATGGTATCTTCCCATGTTGCTGCAATGGTGCCAAAGAGTTCCCAGTTGGTGGTTGTTCTGGGAGTTCTCTTCTTAAACTTTGCAGCCTTTCTCTCCCGTTGCGGGAAGTAGAATTTTGCCGAAGGAGACTGTGGTCCGATCCTGTTTGGAATTTGGGGACGACAGTGACATCGGTCAGGCAAAACCTTCGATTAAAGATGATGTGATCAATTTCATTGTGGAACTGTCCACCAGGAGATTCCCATGTCCAACGTTTAGCTTCAGCTTTCTGGAACTGTGAGTTCCCATGAATGTTCATGGTGGACATGATGAACTCAGATAGTCTCTCACCCTGTTTGTTCCATTCTAGGCCATGGGTCCCGATGTGGAGTTCTTCAGCCGATCTTCTTGGTCCTATCTTGGCTTTAAAATCACCGACTATGATCTTGTAGAAGGTGTGATCTTTTTTATAGAACTCCTCCAGTTCCATGTAGAATTTCTCAATTTCATCTTCTTTGTATGTGGATGTTGGTGCGTAGACAATGAAGATAGAAATTGCTGGCAGTGGGCCACATCTCTTCAAGTGTAATCGTCCTATTCGGTTTGTTAGGCATTCAAATGAATCAACGTTACGGCCATGTTTGTGTTGACAAGGACACCAACGCCACCGATGCCTCTTTCATCGATGAAAGAGTATAGTATATAAACATGTTGATTTAAAGGTTACAGCAAAAAGTAGAAAGTTATAACTTGGGGCCAGTGATAGAGTACCAGTCTTGTGTGCGTCAGGTATTCTGTTTGATACCACATCTAGTGTGATCTCTGGCACTATCATTGTGATCCCAAAAGTCACAAAAGTGTGACCACCTGCACCCAACAACCAAGTGTCAGAACCCCAGAAATCACAATAATAGCAGTAAAACTGCAACAAATAGTAAGGGGGAGAAAGTTGGAGATAATCCAATTAGATCCTAAAACAGTATCATTATTCAACTTAAAACCAATGAGAAACATGAACTGACTATTGTTATGCAAACAATCTGTTGGCATATAAAAGACACTAAAATTTATAATCAGGAGAAAGACTTTTTCAATCTAGTTTCAGAATGGAGGAAAGCTGCACATTCAATTATTCATAAAAAGCTTATATATATATATATATATATGTATAGATAGATATAGATATACCTCTAAATATCTGACACAATGTGGCAAGGTCTGAAATCCCTTCCTAAAAGGACATTTAAATATTTATAAGAGAGTTCCATTATATTGATTCAAACTTTGAATTATATGTTATTTTATTTATTTTATTATTTTATTGTTTGGTTTTGGGCCACACTAGGCAGAGCTCAAGGACTACTCCCAACTTGGAGCTAGATTATCACTCTTGGTGCTTAGGAAACCATGGAGGACTGGAGAACCAGTCCATCAAGCTATCTCTCTGGCCCTGATATCTATATCTCTATATCTATCTCTATATTTATCTCTAAATCTCTATCACCATATCTATCTACCCATCTACACACTCATATGTGTGTGTATATATAAGCTTATATATTAAATCATTATATATAAGTTTTCTTGAAAAAAAGAAAAGAAAGAAAGTGCCCGCATGGCAGAGCCTGGCAAGCTGTCCGATGCGTGTTCGATATGCCAAACCCAGTAACAAAAATGTTTATTTTCCTGACCCCGAAAGAGCCCTTAATACGGCAGCAGTAAGAAAGGCAAACAAGCAGTGCCTGATAAAATTTCACGGCTGTCCTAGGCTGCCAAAGCGAAGAAGGACTAAAATGACTGTCTGTACTTTCAATGCACGTACACTGGCAATGGAAGCATATATTGAGGATCTGATGCTGCAAGCAAGAAAGATCAAGTACAACATCATTGGTCTGACTGAGACGAGGAGGCGCCAGTCGCATCATGCTGTATTTGACACCGGAGAAGAATTGTTCCTTGGAACATGTGATGAAAAGAGGCGTCGGTGGCATTGGTGTCCTTGTCAACACGAACATGGCTGTCAACATTGATTCATTTGAATGCCTAACAAACCGAATAGGACGATTACACTTGAGGAGATGTGGCCACTGCCAGCAATTTCTATCTTCATTGTCTATGCACCAACATCCACATACAAAGAAGATGAAATTGAGAAATTCTACATGGAATTGGAGGAGTTCTATAAAAAAAGATCACACCTTCTACAAGATCATAGTCGGTGATTTTAATGCCAAGATAGGACCGAGAAGATCGGCTGAAGAACTCCACATCGGGACCCATGGCCTAGAATGGAACGAACAGGGTGAGAGACTATCTGAGTTCATCATGTCCACCAAGACTATTCATGGGAACTCACAGTTTCAGAAGGCTGAAGCGAAACGTTGGACATGGGAATCTCCTGGTGGACAGTTCCACAATGAAATCGATCACATCATCTTCAATCGACGGTTTTGTCTGACCGATGTTGCTGTCGTCCCCAAATTCCACACAGGATCGGACCACCGTCTCCTTCGTGCAAAATTCTACTTCCCGCAACGGGAGAGAAAGGCTGCAAAGTTTAAGAAGAGAACTCCCAGAACGACCACCAACTGGGAACTCTTTAGCACCATTGCGGCAACATGGGAAGATACCATCATTGATGACATCGATGAAGAATACAACCGACTGGCTCAGCACCTCCATGATTGTGCGAAGAATGCCGAGAGAGAGAAAAACACAAAAGGACGCTTGTCTTCAGAAACTCTCGAGCTCATTCGCCAACGTGGCAAGGTGCGAGCCTCAGGAGACCAAATGCTAACGTCCAAGCTTGCTAAACAGTGCAGAGAAGCGATAAAAGCAGACCTCAAAGACAGAAGAGCAGAAATACTGGAAGATGCAGCAGAAGCCGGGAAAAGTATTCGCGACTGCCCGCCTGTCCTTCGCCAACTATAAGACCAAGATGACTGCCCTCCGACGCCCTGATGGATCTATCACATCTTCCAGAAAGGCAATGGAGAAGATTATCCAGGACTTCTACTCAAATCTTTTGATAGCCACATCCACCTGCCCACATACCAAATTCCACAGGATGGATACGTCATTCCCAACGTTCTCCCTTCTGAAATAAGACATGCCATCTCATCGGTAAAGAAGGGAACAGCACCAGGCCCAGACAAAGTCAGACCCGAACATCTGAAGAATCTGCCGTCGGTACTCATCAATACACTAGCTCGGCTCTTCACACGCTACCTGTCCGAATGCAAGGTGCCCTCCCAATGGAAAACCAGCAGGACAGTTCTACTGTTCAAGAAGGGAGACATTCATGACATCGGCAACTATCGCCCCATCTGCCTGTTGTCTGTCATCTACAAGCTGTTTACACGAGTCATCCTGAACAGGATTAGCAGAACACTAGATGAAGGTCAACCATGCGAGCAAGCAGGTTTCCGGAAAGGATTCAGCACAATCGACCATATCCACACAGTAACCAAGCTCATTGAGGTTTGTAGGGAGTACAAGATGCCGCTCTGTCTCACGTTCATTGATTTACAGAAAGCCTTTGATTCTGTGGAAACTGAAGCAGTCATCGAAGCCCTAGTCAAACAGGGTGTTCAAACCCAATACATCAAGATCCTTCGTGAGCTGTATTATGGATTCACCACCAGGATCTCACCATTCTACAAAGAAGTGATCATTGATGTCAAAAGAGGGGTTCGACAGGGTGATACCATCTCACCAAAACTCTTCAGTGCCACCCTCGAGAACATCATGAGACAATTAGAATGGGAAGGAATGGGAGTGAAGATAGATGGTCGGCAACTACACCACCTCCGGCTTCGCTGATGACATCGTTCTAATAACACCAAACATTAGCCAAGCGGCACAAATGCTGGCTGACTTTGACCGAGAATGTGGAAAGATAGGTCTACAGCTGAATCTGAAGAAAACTATGTTCATGAGAAATGAACTAGTTCCAGAGGCCCCATTCACTCTCAATGGAACAAACATCTCTGAATGCAGCAGTTATGTGTACCTAGGTCGAGAAGTCAATATGATGAATGACCTAAAACCTGAGCTGCGCAGGAGGAAGAGAGCGGCATGGAATGCCTTCAAAGGCATCGAAGAAATAGCTAAAAGGACAAAGAACCTCCGGCTCCGGGCACATCTCTTTGACTCCACCGTTCTCCCTGCATTAACATACGCCTCAGAGACCTGGGCCCTACGAAAGCAGGATGAGAATGCTATTCGGGTCTCCCAGAGAGGCATCGAAAGAGCTATGCTTGGAATATCACGTCTCACTCAAGTGAGAGAAGGAATCGGAGTTCTGACCTCCGTCGCTATTCCAGAATCAGGGACGCTGTCTCGTTTGCCAAGGCATCGAAAAATCAGATGGGCTGGACATGTAATGCGATTTGGAGACAACCGCTGGACTAGAGCCGTTACCGACTGGATCCCACGGGATGTCAAAGATCACGTGGCCGCCCACCTACAAGATGGTCAGACTTCCTTGTTAAGACCCTGAAGGAACGTTTTGAGGCTCTTCATATTCCTGAATCAACCAGATGCCATTGGGCTACATTGGCACGTGATAGGGTCCAATGGAAATGTTACTGGCGCCCGCTCGAGCAAATCGATGAGTAACGGGATTCAAGTGATCAAGTGATCAAGTGATATAAGTTTACATATTAAATCATTAAATCAGCTTCTTGCCAAAAGAGTAACATACAGATGTAAATATTTGTGAGCTTTCTGCTCCTGTCTGAAATGATCTCCAGTAAGGCTGGGTACTTCCTTGCAGTAGCCCACCTGGGCTCAGTATGGTCCCCCAAGCCTGCTGGAAGTGATCCTGATCACAAAGACAGGAGTAAGCCCTTACTACCACTAAGTGTGGTCCCAAAACAAAAATTCAGTAACAAAGAAATTCTTTTCATAGGTAAAATAACATATATTTGCTTTGTATGTGTGTGTGTGAGTGTGTGTGTGTGTGAGTGTGTGTGTGTGTGTGTGTGTGTGTGTGTGTGAATTTGAATTCCATCCAGAGGTTCTCAGGCACTACTGCCAAGTTGGAGCTTTGGAGGATTGCTCCTACTGATGCTCAGAGAAACTGCTGGTAGTGCTTAGGGGACCGCATTATGCCAGGGATAGTCAGGCCTTTTGCATGCAATGCATGCACTTAGCACATTGTGGTATCTCTCCAGGTCCAGTATAATAATTTTTAAATGTATGCAAAGTACTCATGTAAAGTCCATATAATTCCCAAAACTCTAAGAAGAAAAATAAGGCGTAATGAAACTTTAAGGTCAATACTGCGCAGCTTCTAAAGAGATTTAAACACTAATGATGAGGTATAAACCTCAAAATATGCATAGGGCCTGTACAACGGTTCAGTGACCAAGTGGCTGTTTTGCAAATGTGAAGCCCCACATTTGATCTCCAGTGTGACCAGGAGTCACATTACATGTCCAGCCCATCTGATTTTCGATGCCTTGGCAAACGAGACAGCATCCCTGACCCTGGAACGTCAACGGAGGTCGGAACTCCAGATTCCTTCTCTCACTTGAGTGAGGCGTGATATTCCAAGCATAGCTCTTTTGATTCCTCTTTGGGAGACCCGAATAGCATTCTCATCCTGCTTTCATAGGGCCCAGGTCTCTGAGGCGTATGTTAATGCAGGGAGAACGGTGGAGTCGAAGAGATGTGCCTGGAGCTGGAGGTTCTTTGTCCTTTTAGCTATTTCTTCGATGCCTTTGAAGGCATTCCATGCCGCTCTCTTCCTCCTGCACAGCTCAGGTTTTAGGTCCTTCATAATGTTGAGTTCGACCTAGGTGTACATAACTGCTGCATTCAGAGATGTTTGTTCCATTGAGAGTGAATGGGGCCCCTGGAACTAGTTCATTTTTCATGAACATAGTTTTGTTGAGATTCAGCTGTAGATCTATCTTTCCACATTCTTAGTCAAAGTCAGCCAGCATTTGTGCCGTTTGGCTAATATTTGGTGTTATTAGAATGATGTCATCAGTGAAGCAGAGGTATTACAGTTGCCGACCGTCTATCTTCACTCCCATTCCTTCCCATTCTAATTGTAGCATGATGCTCTCGAGGGTGGCACTGAAGAGTTCTGCTGAAAGGTTATCACCCTGACGAACCCCTCTTTTGACATCAATGATCATTTCCTTGTAGAATGGTGAGATCCTGATGGTAAATCCGTAATATAGCTCATGAAGGATCTTGATGTATTGTGTATGAATGCCCTGTTTGGCTAGGGCTTTGATGACTGCTTCAGTCTCCACAGAATCAAAGACTTTCTTTAAATAAATGAACGTGAGACAGAGCAGCATCTTGAACTCCCTACAAATCTCAATGAGCTTGGTTACTGTGTAGATATGGTAGATTGTGCTGAATCCTTGGAAGCCAGCTTACTCGCATGGTTGTCCTTCATCTAATGTTCATGATGGACATGTAATGCGATTTGGAAACAACCGCTGGACTAGAGCTATTACTGACTGGATCCCACGGGACATCAAAAGATCACGTGGCCTCCCACCTACAAGATGGTCAGACTTCTTCGTCAAGACCCTGAACGAACAGTATGAGGCTCTTCATATTTCTTTAGCAACCAGATGCCATTGGGCTACACTGGCACATGATTGGGTCAAATGGAAATGTTACTGGCACCCGCTCGAGGAAATTGATGAATGGATGTTAAGTGATCAAATGATCAAGTGACCAGGAGTGCTGTCTTGCTGGCTTTGCTCTCTGAGACCTAGTGTCACAGCAGAGTATGCAGTCTCTGGACCTCTACAACTAAAGATGCGTGAGAACCACTGTGACCCCCCCCATGAGCACCACAACTGTGTGTGTGTGTGATTGCAACACCATCAAAAGTAAAGAAACAAAAATCTCTATAAATTGGTTTGAGTTCTCAGCTCCCAGATTCCACCTTGATACATTCTGATTTTCTCAGATATCACTGTAGGATTATTTCAGATACTTATCTGGCCAGAACTTGTTGCATTTTCAAAATGCACTCCAAATATAGATCTCCAAAGAATAATTTGTTAAGTGCTGCAACATCAATGAATCTTGGATGCAAAAAGAAATAAAACAGTAATGAATGGGTGGATATTGCAAGATTCCACGTAAAGGATATTTCTGGAGTAGCCAGATCCACAGAGACAGAAAGTAGAACGATGGTTGCCACAGATTTGAAGGGAGCGAAGATTAAGAAATGATGAGTGTACAATAAATACCAAGGTTGTGAAGGTGAAAAAAATTCTGAAGTTGATTATGGTTGTAAAATGTGAGTGTGCTTGGGGCCGGAATGATAGTCCAGCAGGTAGGGCATTTGTTTTGCATGTGGTCAACCTGGGTTCGATTCCTGGTATCCCATATGGTCCTCTGAGCACTGCCAGGAGTAATTCCTGAGTGCAGAGCCAGGAATAACCCCTGAGCGTCACCAGGTGTAACCTAAAAAGCAAAATAAATAAATAAATAAATAAATAAAATAAAATTGAGTGTACTTAATTCCACTTAATTCTTACAGATAAAGTGATAAAATCATGTTGGGTTCTGTCAACTACACGCAAAGAAGGAAAAGGAGAAAGAACTTGAGATTCCATAACCTGGTCTTACAGAGGGATTGGAGACCAGACCCTGACATCCATCAAACACATAAGTCAATGTCACTAAAAGTTCTGTGAACCAAGATGACACAAGGGTTGGAAGGCATCCTGCCCAAGCCTTCCACGACTCACCATCAGAACCTAAGCCAAAGTTCTATTTCCAGACCATCCAGACCCAGCTATGTGTGAGCATAAGTAAAGATGTGTAGATGCCATGGCCATTTAAACCTTTCTCTGAAAGCACTCCTGCATTTGTTCTACTCAATACTCATCATTTGTTTTTTTCTGATGAAAATTCTGATATCCCAGTGCCATTTCTCCAAATGGCAACCCTTTTCTCCTGAGTTTTAAATGCCCCATTTATCATACTTGTACATGAGTCTATTTCTGGACTCTTTTCATTCCTCCGATCTATTTGTTTACTTCTCTATGAAAACTACTAATTACTGTTGCTTTATAATATCTAAGTATTGGGCAGGTCCTCCCTCACTATTATTCTCTCTCAATGATCTCTTAGTAATTATCACATTTTCTCGTTCAGATGAAAATAGAAACTTTTCAAGCTCCCGCCAAATGTTCCACTGGGATTCTGCTGGAAATTGCATAAAATTTATAATCTATTTTGAGAAATGGTGACAGTTTTATTATATTAAATCTTCCAGAAACATGGTGTATTTCTAGTCAGCCCTGGCTTTATGTCTATCAGTAAAGTGGTATCGGTTTCCTCACATAAGTTTTGTATCTTTCTTATTTATTTTATTTTTGGAGAAATTATAAATTTGCAACTCTAAATTTCTTTTAATTTATTATCTATTAGGGAGTTATTATTAAGAAAACCTATAAACTGACTATTTATAGTTAGGGATCATTTTAAATTACAGTATGTATCATAGTATTTTTGAATATGTTTTATATCTTTTTCACTTTTTAGAAGTTCATAAGTGGCTGGTAAGTCTTTATTTCAGAGTGAGCAGAAATAGAAAAATGGACTTTAAATTCAAACTATATTTTTGGTTTGGTTTGGGTTTTTTTGACCACATCAGTTGTGTTCAGGAGCCACCCCCAGTTCTATGCTGGTGAGTCATTTCTGGCAGTGCTAGCAGGACCATGTGATGGTTGAACTCCAAACCTCCCACAAGCAAATCATGTTCTCATCGCACTGAAGATCTCTTTCTGACCCCCAAACTACTTATATTTTATTTAATTTAACACACATACACGCACATGTATACCTGTACACAAATGTGCACACACAGAGGCACACATTAGTGAGTAGAATATATATAATATTGTTTAAGACTTGGAAAATTCTAAAGCAGTTAGTTCAGTATATAAGGTAAAAAGTGTATTCAGAAGTAAATATAAATAAATTAGAACCCTTATCTCACTGTGAGTGAGCACAAAAATAATATAAATGTTTTGGAAAGAATTCAGTCAATTCCTCATACTATTAACTATTAAACAGAGACTTAACATGTGACCCAGAAATTCTGCTCCTAGGAATATACAGAGAAGAAATAAAGCATGTGTCCAAACAGAAGTGTTTAGAAAAGGTTCTACTAAATGTACTCCTTTGGCATGTGGCATCTTTTGAACAAAAATCACTAGAGACCCTGCAGGCCCTCGGGAACCCACTACCAATCCATTAACAACTGAACCAAGAATGTAAACTCCCCAGGTTTTCTTTTCCCCATTGTTAGTGTTAATACCAACATTAGCCTCTTTATATGGCAGTGCAAACATTTAATTACAGGGCATCTGAGCATCATCAAAGAAGGCACTCCCACATATGGGTTCCCTTTCTTTCTCCTAGAAATTTACAGCATTCCTCCCATACCTAACTTAGGTTCTATGTTGACATCAAATTTATCTTTCTTTCCTTGGACCCTCATTTCTGTGTCGATTCCTCACAGGTACAATATTTAATTTGTGTTTCTCCTGCTACTAATAATTTGGTTATTCAACCACCCCAAAAGAACCCAGAATGGATGGGGTTTAACCCATAGGGATAGAGGAAATTTTTACCTCTTTGCCCACAACACAAAAGTTCATATATGAATTTCATAGTAACCACTGTAACAGACAAATTAAGGGGAAAGAAAATAGTCTGTACTGATCAGAATTCTACTAGAGAAATAGACCCATTATAAATGTTTGTTTGTGAATAATATAATTACTCACAGGAATTGGTTTACTCAATGGTGGCATCAGCCTAAGGAGCTCCTAAGCTATAGATAGGAAAAACCCTGAAGAAATTAGCTAGAAATTCTTAGGCAGTGATGCTTCAATTCACAGGCAGATTTTCTCTCATTTTTTATTTTTGGTTTTATTTTTAGGTTTTGAGGCCACACCTGGTGATACTCAGGGATTAGTCCTGACTCTGCATTCAGAAATTACTACTGGCAGAGCACGGAGGACTATATGGGATGCTAAGTATAGAACCCAGGTCAGCCATATACAAGGCAAGTACCCTACCCACTGTACTATCTCTCCGGCCCCTCACACTAATATTTTCCTCTTCTGTGAGTAAACATCACAAAACCTGAGTATCCATGCACAGACAAATGATAAAATGTGGCACTGACTAGCAAGCAATCGAAAATCATTCTGTCATCAGCAGAAAAAAAGTACTGGAATGATTCACCCTGTGTAATGGGCATACCTGAAAACAATATACTAAAAGTTACTTATTAAAGACCATTACTTTAAAAAAATTTCAATTTCCAGAAAAAAGCAGATCCATGAAGAGATGAAGGTTAGCCTTCTGCCCAGTATGGGAGATCCAGGGAAATGGGTGGCTGCTAATGTAATTTCTTTACAGACTATCAGGGAACCCATGGGGGTCTCCAATGATACAAGGGAATGAGTTCCCTTCTACCTCAGAAGCCATTAGGAAATGGATAAAAACTCAGGAATCCAGCGCAATTTTAAAAGATTTTACTCTCACAAGTTCTGGTATACAATCCAACAACAGGAAAAACACAAACTTAAGTTCCTAGCTGGGTCCTGGCCATGTTAAGGTTGAGAACCCTTGGCCAAGATGGCCACCACCATGTGCTAAGATCTAACAGGGAAGAGAACAGAGAGGAGAGGCAGAGAAGAGAAGCCAAAATGGCAAAAAAAAAAAAAGGCCCTCTCCTTTTTTCTAGC
Source organism: Cryptotis parvus (assembly GCA_021461705.1). Taxonomy (NCBI): domain Eukaryota; kingdom Metazoa; phylum Chordata; class Mammalia; order Eulipotyphla; family Soricidae; genus Cryptotis; species Cryptotis parvus. Next base: position 18,832 of record JAJIBD010038227.1, on the reverse strand, counting down.
CTATTTTATAGATCACTGTATCACTGTCTTCCTGTTCATCATTGATTGGCTTGAGCGGGCACCAGTAACATCTCCATATGTCCTGTCTCATGCTAGTAGAGCCCAAGGGCACCTGCTTGCTCCAGGAACATAAAGAGCCTCAAACCGTTCCATCAGGTCATGGGAATGAGGTCTATAATTGTTACTGGTATTTGGCATATCAAATACAACACGGGTAGCTTGCCAGGCTCTGCCGTGAGGGTAGCATATTCTTATAGTCATCTCTAAATCGAGCATTTATTGATGAACCATGCAGCCGCTTGCGGCTGCACGAGCCGGGCTGTGATAGGCTGGCCTGCTGGGTGGAGTTCTGACGAAGGGAAGTCCAGATGTGGAAAATGGAGGCCCTCATAGAGTTGGGGGTTGTCTGGCTTGTTGCAAGGCTGGGCTGGGGTGGCGGGCCAGGGCTAGAACCCACCATCCCTCCTGGGTGCCTCGTGAGTGGCTGGGCACAGGGAGAGCCAGTAGCAGCTCTGCCCCATGTCTGTGAGTCTCTGGATCAGCATACCTGAGCCGGATTTTAAAAAAGACCGCAGCAGGGTGGATCTTGATGAGCCGGGCTGTTATTGGCTGGTCTGCTGGGTGGAGTTCTGATGAGAGGGAAGTCTGGATGTGGAAAATGGAGGCCCTCATGGAGTGGGGGTTCGTCTGGCTTATTGCGAGGCTGGGCTGGGGTGGCGGGCCAGGGCTAGAACCCACCATCCCTCCTGGGTGCCTCATGAGCAGCTCAGCACAGGGAGAGCCAGTAGCAGCTCTGCCCCATGTCTGTGAGTCTCCTACTAACTCTACTACTCTACTACTAACTCTGCTACTAACATTCTAATACTAATTAGTGTTAGTTCCTGCTTTGGTTCTCGCTCACCTAGAAACTCTCTCCCATGTAGCAAGCCAGAGTGATCCTCATTGAACAAAAAATTCCACCACTCACACCCTGACCCAGTCACTCCTCTGCTCACAGTTGCATATGGAACAGGAGGCAGATCCCACAGCACAGGTCCATGTCCAGCAAGGCCTCTGCTCCTGTCCAGGGCCTCATCTCCCACCCTTATCTGCTCACTCATCAGTGCACCAGCCACGTTGGCCATCTCTCTATTTCTCAGACACCCAAGACATGTCCCTTGGCATTAGCTGCTCCACTGCTCCCCCTGTCTTATAACTTCCTTCCTCCACTTCTCCCTTGGATTGGCTTCTTGCTTTCATCCATACCCAACTCAAGTATCACTGCCCTCGAGAAGCTCTCTGCTTCTGCCCAGTCAGATGTAGCACTGTCATTCCACCTTATCATCTGCATCACACCTGCCAGGCTCTGAAATTCTATTGTTTGTCTCTTTATTGACTTGCTTTCCTCTGTGCTCCTCGCCCTAGATGATTTGTCCATCAGATTTCGGGGTCTGCACCCTGCTGTGCTGGAAGTGTGGGCATGTCCCTGTGTTTGTAGGAGTGAAAACTGTTGGTAGCTGCCCCCTCAGAGCCTGAGGACTCCTGGAGCCTGCTTGAAAGAGGTTCAGCTTCAGGGAGTGCCCCCTTGGGATAAACCACCTTGCCTACCAACATAGAAAGGCCACAGAGAAGTCAGGTCAAGGGAGGACACAAACTATCCATCTGGCTTAGTGGTGACCTGTCTTGGTGTCTTTTATAGATAGAACCCGAAAAAACCTTCTAGCCTAGCCCACCATGGGTTGGGCTATCTAGAGATGAAAAGCCAGGTAAAAGATCCTATTGAAATGCAGCTCTTCAGATGAACCTTTTGGTTTCACACAGGCCAGGGCTTATTCAAAATCTACCTAGCAGAGTTGGGAGGGACTGCAAGCTAAGTGTAGCTGGAGCTTAAGGCTCAGTAAGGTATGTCACCCAGCAGCAGATGTTTAATAATGGTGCTTCTGGCAGGGTCAGAAAGGACATCAAACTCCGTGTGTGTGTGTGTGTGTGTGTGTGTGTGTGTGTGTGTGTGTGTGTCCGTGCGTATGTCTGGGAGAAAATACAGGAGTTAAGGCACTTGCATTGCATGAGGTTAACTCTACTTTGACCAATAGTAATGCATGATCCTTTGCACAGAGCCAGGGGTGAGCTCTGAAACCTGGCTTGGGTCATTTCCCAAGAACTGTGTGTGGCTCTAACTTTCCACTTAAGAAAATAACCTTTCTTCAAAATGGTGTTTGAGTAGGGCTTTTACGTAATCAAGTCTAGTGATTTTCAGATGTGTTTATAACAACAAATTCCATTTTGTTAAAAAAAATGTATATAGGGTGTTGCAGGACTCCTAAGGGCCGCTGCATCTGCTCTGGATTGCCTCCCGCAAATCACTCCGTAGATAAGGGGGTAGTCTAAATGTGGCAGTTTATCCGACCATGTATGCTGTACTAGCTGGTATCAATATTCTCCCATGCTACCACAATCATCGTGGGACTAGCTAGATCTTACCAGCATATTAGCCTGGCCACGCTGGACCCCTAAGTAATTAGACCAGAGAGAAATGCTGTTTGCTTCCAAGCAAACAAGCATGGCTCCCTGATATACTCAAAGGCAACTAAAATATAAAACTACAATGAAGTAGAGGAGACTTGTGAAGGCTTGGAGAAATATTTAACTGGCATTGGTGTTGGTCTTTGGTACAGAGACATGCCATCTCAGAAACCCCCTTCTCTACACTACAAAGGCATTCCCAAGCAGATTTCTGCTCAAAGCATTAGCATAGTAAAGGCCCTAGGTGAGGTGCAGGGAGGGATTACCTAAGGGCATTGGACCCTCCCTGCTTTCCATAACAGTGGGAGGTAGGTCTGAGTTACAGGGATATAAACTAGCTGGTTCCCCGCTCTCCCTTGCTTCTTTTTGTGGGATCTCGCCTTGTGAGCGTTCATTCCCTTGGAAGCTTTTACACGTGGTGGTCGCCATCTTGGCCTACACGTGGCTGGGGTTCTAGCCTGGAATCCTAAATATCGGGCTTTTCCTTTTGCTGATTTGTATGCCTGAACCTGTGATAAATAAAGACTTTTAAAACTGCATCGGATTCCTGAGTTTTCATCCGTTCCTCGCCGGCTTCAGAGGTAGAAGGGAACTTCGCTTCCCGGCACTGTCGGGGACCCCGGCGGAGCGCCCCAACATTTGGCGTCCCTGGGTGGGCACCACGAACATCATCTGGTCTAATTATCATCGGACAGAGATCATCTGCCTCCGAACCGTGAGTAAAATGATGGATATCTCATGGTATAGATACATTGTATCTTTTATTGGCTCAGAACCATACATAGCCCAGTCTATAAAGTTCCTTTCTGAGAACTACTCTATCTTTTCACAAATCATCTGGGTCTTTGCAATTTTTAAACTGTACTTTTGTGTAAGGACAATGTTTAATAGAGAGAGGGAAGAGAGTAATAAATTGAATGCAATCTTAAGGGACGAGGTTTACTCAGCGATTAAAGAAATAAGTGAGGATCATAAAACTACAGGTAGACTGGTCTTAAAGCTTGAGGACAGAATTACTAAACAGAGTTTAAAATTTGAAAAGAAATTAGAAGAACAGGAAAGTAAAATTATTAAACAGAATTTAAAAATTTGAGGAAAAATTAGAAGAACAGGATTTAAAATTCAAAGAAAAAATTAGAAGAACAGGATTTAAAATTCAAAGAAAAATTAGAAGAACAGGATTTAAAATTCAAAGAAAAATTAGAAGAACAGGAAAGTAAAATTATTAAACAGGATTTAAAATTTGAAGTAAAGTTTGAAGAGCAGAAGAAGGATATCAATAAAATCAGCACTATCTTAGAGGAAGAAATTGACAAACAGAGAGATAGAATAGATGGACAGAAAGAGGAGGTTTGGAAGTTACACATAAGATTGAAAGAACAAAAGGAAGAAATATATAGGAAACTTGAAAACTTAAACCAAGAAATGGATGTGTTACGCAGGGAGATTTCTGATTTCATAACTTATCAATAGGACCTAGCACATACCCAATACTGAGGCGTGAACCAACTAAAAGCCGTTCACAAACACGCCCCAAGGCTGTAAACTTGAAAAAAGGTGTATACATTCCCAGCAAAAAAATCAAAAAAAATTCTAATGTGGCTGATAACTCAGAGGAGGAACAGGAAAACCCAGAGGAGGCAAATTCCCAAGCTGAAAATCTCCCCAGAGTTAATACCCTCAATGGGGTAGATGTTCCTCTGCCAGATACTACAAGCTCTGATGGGGAAGAACGGGAGGAACAGGTTAGCTCGAATCAAAGAGCAAAAGCGCAGCAATCTTTCTCATGACCAATCTAAAGATAAAGTAAAACCGATTCATGAAGACTTAAAAATTGAGTCAATAACCCCGTTTAGGAAGGCTTGCGACAGGTTTGGAATATCAAGTCCTTATACTTTAAAATATTTAGCTGATTGGAGCGAAAATAGTCAGTGGGTATTGACAGACTTTGAAATGGTAGCCCATACTTGTCTAAACAAATCACAGTTCATGAAATGGCAAATGTGGTATGCAGATGGGGTTAACCGGAATATTGACACTTTAAGAGAAAAGGAATCAGGCCATACTATAACTTTTGCCATGCTAAAAGGAGAAGGTGAATGGCAAAAGAAAGCAAAACAAATGACATTACCTGAACCTATTTTAAAATTTGTTTGGGAGACAGCATTAAAAGCGTGGGAAAGAGTAGGTTCCGACCCAGAATTTCTAGGTAGCTATACGAAAATTTACCAGGGTCGTGATGAACCATACTTTGATTTTGTTGGGAGATTATGTGAAACAATCCAAAGACAGGTTCAAGACCCAACCACTCAAGAAGTCCTAAAACGAAACTTAGCATATGAGAATGCTAATCAAAAAATGTCGAGCATTACTATATAGTATTAAGGAAAAGGATGACCTCATGGGGTATCTAAAGGCCTGTATAAATGTCGGTTTACCCTCCTATAGGACACAGAATGATATAGAGGCTTATCCCATAAATCAGGAGGATCAGGAGAGGGATGAAATGTCAAACAGCTTTAGGGGGAGAAACAATAAACTTCAAAGGATAAACAATAATCGGAGAAACTATTCTAATAATCGCAACTCCACCCCTTGGAGGGCCCCACCTGGACCATGCCCAAGGTGCAGAAAGGGAAAACATTGGGCCAGAGACTGTCGGTCTTGGAGGCGAAGTCAGCCTCAGGCTTCATCTGGACAGATAACCTGCTTTAGCTGCGGAAAGAAGGGACACACCCGTAGAGATTGCCCATCTTCTAAAACTATCAATACAGGGCAACATTCTAATAATCCCTTTATGGGAAATGTTACATGGACCCCCTCCCAGGTTCCACAAGCTCCGCAGGCTCAAATAACATCTATGCCTCCCCCTAATGTGGGAAACTGGGTGGGGGCCAGCCCCAGGCCCAGCTGAATCCAGGGGCACTCTCCTTCATTCCACCTGCCCAGTATCTTCCGAATCAGAATCCACAGAATTACAGTCAATAAATGCTCTCTGGCCTACCCCATCAGGCAATGGCAGTCTCGACATTCTCTGCCCTAAGACTGTCACAATATACCCAAGTCAATACCCCTACATGCTAAAAACAGGGATAAAAAGGACCTGCTCCCCAGGTAGTATGGGTTTAATTCAGGGAGCGATTGGCTGAAATTTAAGGGAATTATGGTGCATTTCGGACTTCTGGATCCTGAATCTCATGGAGAGATAATACTGTCAATATCTGTGCCAACTAAATGGACTTTTAAAAAAGGGGAACCACTTGCTAAACTATTATTATTTTTTGAAGATCCGTGTAGTCAGTCCGAACACCCTACTACTGGTGGCTTAAACAGTACCAACCATTCTGCCAACTTCATTGTTGGTTATACAGCCACACAGAACCAAGCCCACCAGCCACCTGCTAACTATCTAGTTGGGTACACTACCAGAATTTCTCAGGCCAAGCGGCCGGTTATACCCATCGAAATCTATAAAAGGAAATTCAAAGGCATGTTGGATACAGGGGCAGACATATCCATAATCTCCACCAAGTATTGGCCCTCTAACTGGGCCCTAAAGAAAGTGTCCCATAGCCTGAGCGGGGTAGGCAATATCTCCTCCTCTCTTCTCCGACAGAGTGCGAGGTGGCTGCCGTGTATTGGCCCTGAAGGGAATGTAGCCATGGTCCAGCCTTATATAGCCCCTATGCCTTTAACTTTATGGGGTCGAGACATGCTGGAGCAGTGGGGGGCAGTAATTCACATACCTCGTCCAATTCCCCGTCGAGCACCAATTCCAGCTCTCCATAATAAGCCTAACACCGGGAGTAACCCTTTTTAATTGGGGCCGCTGTGGTTAAGCACCCACCACCTATCCGTATTCAGTGGAAGTCTGACAAACCTATATGGACACCACAGTGGCCCCTTAATACCAAAAAAGTTAGAGGCGCTAACAAATCTAGTAGAAGAACAGCTGAAATTAGGACATATTTAGGGAAACGTTTTCAGAATGGAATTCTCCTGTTTTTGTAATACAGAAAAAATCAGGCAAATGGCGTTTGCTGATTGACTTAAGGAATGTAAATTCTACTATGGTCCCCATGGGAGCCCTACAACCTGGGCTCCCCTCTCCAGCAGCTATTCCTAAGGATTGGCCGCTAATTATCATAGATGTAAAAGACTGCTTTTACAGCATACCTATCCACCCAGATGATCGGAAAAGGTTTGCATTTTCAGTCCCTTCCATTAATCATAAAGGTCCTTTACCTAGGTTTCAGTGGACAGTATTGCCCCAAGGGATGACTAATTCACCTATGATGTGTCAACACTTTGTTGATGAGGTTTTGCGACCCATTCGTGCTAAATTTCATGGTGCATACATCATCCACTACATGGATGATATCCTGCTAGCTTGTGATAATTCCAGAGATCTCCAGAATTTATATAATGATGTAATGACAGTTTTACCAGAGGCTGGCTTACAATTAGCTCCGGAAAAAATTCAGATGCAGCCTCCATATGAATATTTGGGCTATGCTCTTGACCGCACTACAGTGCGCCCTCAAAAAAATTTCCATTAGTCAGAAAGGGCTCAAAACCTTGAATGATTTTCAAAAACTGCTGGGGGATATCAACTGGGTGCGCCCCTCCCTTGGTATTCCTAACTGTGAGCTCAGTAACCTGTTCCACACCCTTGAAGGTGATCCTGCTTTAAATAGCCCAAGGCAGCTAAATCCTAAAGCTCAGAAGGAATTAGATTTTTTCATGAATCGGCTTCAAAAAATCTTACCTCTCCAGATTTAATCCCGGAGAAAAGGTATGGTTCTTGGTCTTCAACACTCCCGAGTCTCCAACTGCTGCTATAGCCCAATTATCTGGACCGTTAGAATGGGTTTACTTACATAACAAGCAGAATCGTACTGCTACACTTTACCTTGAGATGATAGCTAACCTTATAATTAAGGGAAGATCAAGAACCCAAGTATTACTTGGACATGATCCCCATGTAATTGTACTACCTGACCCTAAAAAAGAAATTGAAGCTGTTTTACCACTCAGTGAAATCCTTCAGAGAGCTTTAGCAGATTTTTCAGGAGAAATATCTTATCATTACCCAGCTGGAAAAACCTGGGAATTTCTGAAAAGGACACCTTTTGTAATTTCCACCATTGTCCGCTCCTCTCCCATTCCTGATGCTCCAGTGTATTATATTGATGGCTCCTCATCAGGAAGGGGTGGAATTACAGGTCCTTCGTTGACCACTACTGTGCATACAAATTATAAATCTGCCCAACAAGTGGAACTCGCCACCCTGATACATTTACTATCCCATGTATCTGGCCCATGTAATGTGGTGAGTGATTCTGCATATGTAGTTGGTTTATTTCCTGGAATTGTCACTGCTTCTTTAAATGCCCATAATCCTATAATTCAGGAGCTACTCCATAAACTACAAGATCTCCTCCGAAATAGAACATTCCCTATATACATCTCCCACATCCGTTCTCACAGCCGACTCCCGGGCCGATGGTTCGAGGAAATGAAGCAGCAGATCTCTTGGCAGCACCAGTATTTAAATCAGCTGAGGAAGAGCACCAGACTCTACATACAAATGCCCGCCGCCTTCATGTACACCATGGCATCCCATGGAGACAAGCTAGACAAATTGTCCGCAACTGTCCTGTCTGTGCTCCTTTACATTGTACATCTCATGTAGCAGGAGCAAATCCTCGAGGTTTACAGACAAACCAATTGTGGCAGATGGATATAACTCATACTAACATAAGTTTCCCAACAAACCTTTCCTTCATGTGGTCATCGATACATATTCCCATTTCATATGGGCTGTTCCTATGACGTCTGAAAGAGCTAAATCTGTTTGTTCATTTTTACTCCAGTGCTTCTCCTTCATGGGTATTCCCCCATACCATAAAAACAGATAATGGTCCTGCTTACACCAGCAAAACCTTCAAATCCTTTTGCGAGGAATGGCAGATCAAACATATTACAGGAATTCCATATAATCCACAAGGACAAGGAATAGTTGAACGTGCCCACAGAACGCTTAAAACTCAGCTATTAAAGCAATGAAAAACAAGTATGCCTCCAATGGATTCTTTATCTTTAACATTATTCACCTTAAACTTCTTAAATATTCCTCAAGGAGATCCCTATACCGCGGCTGAACGTCACGTTCAAGAAGATATGCAAACTCAAAAACAGTCAATTCACCTATCTGGGTGAAAATTGATGATAAATGGATTGCAGGTCCCCTCCTCATTCGGGAAGAGGTTATGCTTTCATTTCTACAGACGATAACCCTGCCAAGAAACTCTGGGTTCCTCTGCGACTTGTTAAGACTAGAATTCTCCAAGAATCAGAAAACAACTAATTCTTTCAATATAAAGTCTTAAATTTTAAATTGCAAGTTGCTGTTTAAACTTCCTGGATTGGTTCATTTTAATAATGATCTTGTTTTGCAGTCTGTGATCATGGTTCATGTCTAATATCTTGCCTTACAGCCTAAATATTTTCTTTCTTACAAAAAAAAAAAAAAAAAGGTGGAAAAATGGGTGGACTTTGAATATAGTGCTCAATGTCAATCTGTTTCAAGGACTAATGTTAAAGTTTCCTTTTTTAATGTTTTGCTCACAGGTATTTGCAGAAAAAGAACTTGGCTGCTGCAGATTCCTTCTATGTTGCTCGAGGCTTTGGACTCTGATCACAGCGCTCATTACAAAAAATGTTTGCTAAATCAATGAAAAATAGTTTTTCTAATGATTCTGTTCACAGGATGAGATATTGGAATCCAGTAAACTTGCGCTACACTGCTCAATACTCCGAGACTCCTAAAACAGTGCTCACAAAAAATTTAACAATTTGCAAAATTAATTTTTCCCAATGCTCTATTCACAGGAAAAGACACTTTCTCACCATCATTTGCCGGCTTTATATTCATGAAGCGCTTGACTCGTTACCATTTATCACCCTACATGGGTCACATATACAGCTGTAAGATATTGATCGATCAAATGTATGTGTGCATGTGTGTGCATGTGGTGGCCACCATTATGTTTGTGATTAATGTTGTGTCTATGTTATGTCTCAACTACTACCTTCTCAATTTCTAACCACTACAAACCTCTATTACATTCATCAACTCCACTGCTGATCCACTAGATTTATCAATTTTAAAATCATCAATTCTCATACTTATTTCCCTGCTCCACCTATGTTGGAGCTTCTTTATGTTCTTCTCTCCATCCCAGACTTGGATCCCTACAAAGCCTTAAAATCTCTACTTGTGATTAACCTCGAAAAGTGTTTTTGTCTCGCCTAAAATTAAGCTACAGGTACAGTTACCGGTGCCAGTGTTCCCTTGCTGAAGAATCCCTGCAAGACACCCACACCAATGTTCCTGACACCTGTTCCAGCGCTCAAGACTCCTGTTCCAGAGTTCGAGATATTACACCAATGTTCCAGACACCTGTTCCAGCACTCAAGATTCCTGTTCCAGAGTTCGAGATATTTGTTCCCGTGTTCCAGAGACCCGATCCAGTGTTCCTGACAATTCAACGAGTTCCTGATCGCTGCTCTCCAGAGACTCATACTCATATGATCACTGCTATTGCTGTCCCAGAAGTAGCCCCACAGACTTTGTTCCAGACACCCGACTTTTATATAAAATATAGCAAATTGACTCTCACAAATTTCGGACAGTGCAAACTATAGTCCATTATAATCAGACAGCTAGAAACACTTTGTCATGAACTTTGCTTTGGGTCCAAAAAACAAGTTAGGATCCTAAAGTAACATGTATTATCACTTTGTAATTGGAATTGTTTTTTGCTTATCTTAATTTTCTGTACATTACTAAATATTTCTTACCTTTTCAATTTTTATTAGTAAACTAATCAGGGGAGTTGTTGCAGGACTCCTAAGGGCCGCTGCATCTGCTCTGGATTGCCTCCCGCAAATCACTCCGTAGATAAGGGGGTAGTCTAAATGTGGCAGTTTATCCGACCATGTATGCTGTACTAGCTGGTATAAATATTCTCCCATGCTACCACAATCATCGTGGGACTAGCTAGATCTTACCAGCATATTAGCCTGGCCACGCTGGACCCCTAAGTAATTAGACCAGAGAGAAATGCTGTTTGCTTCCAAGCAAACAAGCATGGCTCCCTGATATACTCAAAGGCAACTAAAATATAAAACTACAATGAAGTAGAGGAGACTTGTGAAGGCTTGGAGAAATATTTAACTGGCATTGGTGTTGGTCTTTGGTACAGAGACATGCCATCTCAGAAACCCCCTTCTTTACACTACAAAGGCATTCCCAAGCAGATTTCGGCTCAAAACATTAGCATAGTAAAGGCCCTAGGTGAGGTGCAGGGAGGGATTACCTAAGGGCATTGGACCCTCCCTGCTTTCCATAACAGTGGGAGGTAGGTCTGAGTTACAGGGATACAAACTAGCCGGTTCCCGCTCTCCCTTGCTTCTTCTTTGTGGGATCTCTCCTTGTGGGCGGTCATTCCCCTTGGAAGCTTTTACACGTGGTGGTCGCCATCTTGGCCTACACGTGACTGGGGTTCTAGCCTGGAATCCTAAGCATCGGGCTTTTCCTTTTGCTGATTTGTATGCCTGAACCTGTGATAAGTAAAGCCTTTTAAAACTGCATCGGATTCCTGGGAAATGTTACTTGGCGCCCGCTCGAGCAAATCGATGAATAACGGGATTCAAGTGATCAAGTGATCGGATTCCTGAGTTTTCATCCGTTCCTCGCGCGGCTTCAGAGGTAGAAGGGAACTTCGCTTCCCGGCACTGTCGGGGACCCGCGCGCGCCTCTACAATAGGGAATACCATTTTATAAGAAAAAATTCATCTATTTTAAATGAAATCAAGAGTTTATGCAATCAAATTTATGTTTAGTTTTTATTATTTAAATTGTTTTGAATAATAAGGTTGTTCTGATGCTGTTGCCAATTCTACATCAATTTTTAAATCGCACAGTATTAAAAATACTAATAGACAATCTCTTACACCACACACCCACACACCCACAAAATACAATACAGGAATAGTTTTGAAGGGTGCAGTTTAAAATTTTTTACTCAACTTCTTCACATTTTTATTTATATTTTAAGTTATATAAAGCACTAGTAAAAGGAGAGCAACATAACATATACATTTTTGCATACAAAAATGAAATTCAGTAATCATTTTTATTCATTTTACACTCTTAAAAGTGGAAATGTGACAGAAATAAAATTATTTAAAAGTAAAATCACTAAAATACAAAAACCTAGTTGTGTCTTCATCATAAACCTAAAATTCAAGCTTGGAGTCCCCAAAGCTTACCATAAAATCAAGAACTTTTGTATAATACTATGTTTATGTATTTTGTTACACACTATTTTATTTCATATAAATTAGCTTTTCCTTTGGGAGGGCACATTGGAAGGGAGGGCACATACAGGAGGGAGGACACAATGGGACTGAGGGCACATTGGGAGGGGAGTGCCCTCCAAAATGGAAAAAACAGCAGGACATTCTACTGTTCAAGAAGGGAGACATTCACGACATTGGCAACTATCACCCCTGTTGTCTGTCATCTACAAGCTGTTCACTCAAGTCATCCTGAACAGGAGTGGCAGAACATTAGATGAAGGACAACCATGCGAGCAAGCTGGCTTCCAAAAAGGATTCAGCACAATCGACCATATCCACACAGTAACCAAGCTCATTGAGATTTGTAGGGAGTTCAAGATGTCGCTCTGTCTCATGTTCATTGATTTAAAGAAAGCCTTTGATTCTGTGGAGACTGAAGCAGTCATCAAAGCCCTAGCCAAACAGGGCATTCAAACCCAATACATCAAGATCCTTCGTGAGCTGTGTTACGGATTCACCACCAGGACCTCAGCATTCTACAAGGAAGTGATCAATTAATATCAAAAGAGGGGTTTGGCAGGGTGTTACCCTTTCACCAAAACTCTTCAGCGCCACCCTCAAGAACATCATGCGACAATTAGAATGGGAAGGAATGGGAGTGAAGATAGCTGGTCAGCAACTACACCACCTATGCTTCGCTGATGACATCATTCTAATAACACCAAACATTAGCCAAGTGGCACAAATGCTGGCTGACTTTGAGAATGTGGAAAGATAGGTCTACAGCTGAATCTCAACAAAACTATGTTCATGAAAAATGTACTAGTTCCAGAGGACCCGTTCACTCTCAATGGAACAAACATCTCTGAATGCAGCAGTTATGTGTACCTAGGTCGAGAAGTCAACATGATGAATGACCTAAAACCTGAGCTGCGCAGGAGGAAGAGAGCAGCATGGAATGCCTTCAAAAGCATCGAAGAAATAGCTAGAAAGATAAAGAACCTCTGGCTCTGGGCACATATCTTTGACTCCACCATTCTCCCTGCATTAACATACACCTCAGAGACCTGGGCCCTACGAAAGCAGGATGAGAATGTTATTTGGGTCTCCCAAAGAGGAATCAAAATTGCTATGCTTGGAATATCACGCCTCACTCAAATGAGAGAAAGAATCTGGAATTCCGACCTCCATTGCTGTTCCAGAGTCAGGGATACTGTCTCATTTGCAAGGCATCGAAAATCAGATGGGCTGGACATGTAATGCGATTTGGAGACAACTGCTGGACTAGAGCCATTACTGACTGGATCCCACGGGATGTCAAAAGATCATGTGGCCAGCCACCTACAAGATGGTCAGACTTCTTCATCAAGACCCTGAATGAATGGTTTGAGGCTCTTTGTATTCCTGAAACAACCAGATGCCATTGGGCTATACTGTCACATGATAGGGTCCAATGGAGATGTTACTGGCACCCGCTCGAGCAAATCGATGAATAACGGGATGTCAAGTGATCAATGAAATTTGCTTATATAATTTATATTAATTTTATAGAAACAATATTTGGTATAATTTTACACTAACATAAAGTCATCATGCAGAGATATGACTTAGCAGAAGAGCATTTGCTTGCTGTGAGACTCTATATAAATGCCAGCACCGCAAAATATAAAGGAAAAAGGCCTTTTCTTGAACTGGAGGCAGACGTCCCTTCCTTCTGACTAGGCCCTGGCATTTCCACACCCAACGTCTGCCATGTCAACCAGCTCAGCCTCACATCTCCTGAACCAAATGTGACCATGAAACAGGTCCTAATCAAATTTCATACTGTTCACAGTTATGCTTCCTATCACTGGATCAAGAGAGGCATGAGAGAAATTCCCAGTCTAAATCCTCCAAGAGTAACAGGTGGTCCAAAGATTCACCCTCTAGAAAGATTCACCCTCTATGCAGTGGAACACAGCAAACTCAATTACAAAGACTGCAAAAGCCCACCACAGTCAATCAATGAAAATAATAACAGAAGGCTCAGTCAGCACCACCCAACTCAGTAATCTTTGGTGAAAGGCTTTGTGAGTATGTTTGATAAGTTCAAAGAAATAATGGCACGGCTAGCCAGCAAAGCACAAGAAATTTTGAGAGCTTAAAATGAGAAAACTACAAGCAGAAATGACAGAATTAAGGAATATGGTAGGCGATATAAAAACCTCAATAGAAGTTCTTACTGCCTCAGAACTGCCCCTCAAGGTGTTGCAGGTGTGGCTGCAGTGCCCAGTTGTGTCAGCAGATGGCAGTCAGGAGATAGGCTTGTCTACATACAGGACTTTGCCCTATGGTCCCTGGATGGTTGATAGCCTGACATAGAAAAAGGACTGAGGGGGGCAGGTTTTTATTCCTTGGCCTGTCCTCCCCGCCAGGCTCCCAGAAGTCAGAAAACATCACACAACACAACCACAGTCATTCTGTGGTCCGGATTCCAAAGCTGAACACAGCCTGACCCAAGAGAGAAGCCGAGTTCAAGCCCAGGCATGTGGGACTTGGTGATTATGCCAACAAGGTTTTTTAGGAAGCCTGAACTGGGGCCACCTCCCCCTACTTTTGCTCCCTCCACAAAGGCCTTGTGGCCCCGCCCAAAACTGCTGCAGGGGTTCTTGGCTAGACATCAGGTATTCAGGTTCAGGGCGAAGTCTCTGCCAGCCTGCCCTGTGCTAGACTGATGGGGCATCATGGAGTGGGGGCAAGCTTTTGCTCCTTGGTCTGTCCTCCACCAGACTTCTAGAAGCCAAAAGCTCATGCTACACAACCACAGTCATCCTCTGGTCTGGACTCCACAGCTGTACCCAACCTGATCCAAGAGAGAAGCTGAGTTCAAGCCCAGACATGGGGGACTCTACAACCACGCCAACCAGGCTTTTTAGGGAGCCTGGACTGGGGTCACCTCCCCCACCTTGGCTCCCTCCACAAAGGTCTGGTGGCCCTGCCCAGAACTGCTGCTGGGGCACTTGGCCAGACACCTGTATTCAAGTGCAGGGCAGAGTCTCTGCCTGCAGGCCCTGTGCTAGACTGATGTGACATTTTGGAGTGGGGGTGGGTTTTTGCTCCTTGGCCTGTCCTCTGCCAGGCACCCAGAAGTCATAAAACCTCATGCAACACAAGTCATCCTCTGGTCTGGACTCCACAGCTGGACACAGCCTGATCCCCATGACGTGCAGGCTTTGTCTCAAAATCTGGTGTACCACAAATGAATGGGAATCATAGGCTAGGTAAGACAGAGTAGGGAACAGTGTGCTGATAATCATTGAAAATGATGATACCATCCGAGAACTGAGCTTTGAATATAGGCAAAAGATATACATGATAACCTCTAAATATACGTATTACAATCCACAATGTGTAAGAAAGGGAAGTGAGGAGGAGAGAGAGAGAGAGAGAGAGACATAGAGAGACAGAGAGACAGAGAGACAGAGAGAGGGAGAGAGAAGAGAAAGAGAGAAAGGAAATAAAAGAACCTGCCGTGGAGGTAGGATGGGAATGGGGGGGGGAATCTGGGGACATTGGTGGTGGGAAATGGGCACTAGTGGAGGGATGGGTGCTGGAACACTGTATGAACAAAACTCAAACATGAACATCTTGTCATTGTATATCTCATGGTGGTATAATAAAATATTTTTTAAAAAATTTAAAAAATTAAAAAAAAAAGATCCAGAGACTCACAGACATGGGGCAGAGCTGCTACAGGCTCTCCCTGTGCCCAGCCGCTCATGAAGCGCCTGGGAGGGATGGCAGGTTCTAGCCCTGGCCCACCACCCCCAGCAGAGCCTCACAAGAAGCCAGACGAACCCCCACTCCATGAGGGCCACCATTTTCATATCCAGACTCCCCTCCTCGTCAGAACTCCACCCATCAGAAGAGCTGATCACAGCCCGGCTCATTGAGACCCACCCTGTAGCAGTCTTTTTTAAGTCGGGCCCAGATATGCTGATCCAGAGACTCACAGACATGGGGCAGAGCTGCTACTGGCTCTCCCTGTGCCCGGCCGCTCACAAGGCGCCCAGGAGGGATGGCAGGTTCTAGCCCTAGCCTGCCACCCCAGCAGAGCCTTGCAAGAAGCCAGAGGAATCCCCACACCATGAGGCCTGCCATTTTCCACATCCAGACTCCCCTCTCCATGAGGGAAGCATGGCACTCCAAGATGAGAAAGGGAAAATCTCTAGGAAGTTTGGAAAAATGACTGAAAATAAATGAACAGCACAGCAGGGACTGTCGGGGCGCTCCGCGGGGTCCCCGACAGTGCCGGGAAGCGAAGTTCCCTTCTACCTCCAAAGCCGGGCAGGAACGGATGAAAACTCAGGAATCCAATGCAGTTTTTTTTTTTGCTTTTTGGGTCACACCCGGCGATGCTCAGGGGTTACTCCTGGCTCTGCACTCAGGAACCACTCCTGGCGGTGCTCGGGGGACCATATGGGATGCCGGGATCGAACCTGGGCCGGATGGTCGGCCGCATGCAAGGCAAACGCCCTACCCGCTGGGCTATCGCCCGGCCCCCCCAATGCAGTTTTAAAAGGCTTTACTTATCACAGGTTCAGGCATACAAATCAGCAAAAGGAAAAGCCCGGTGCTTAGGATTCCAGGCTAGAACCCCAGCCACGTGTAGGCCAAGATGGCGACCACCACGTGTAAAGGAGAAAAAGCTTCCAAGGGGAATGAGCACTCACAAGGAGAGATCCCACAAAGAAAGAAGGCCCGGAGAGCGGGAGCGGGCTAGTTTATATCCCTGTAACTAAGACCTTCCTCCCACTGTTATGGAAAGCAGGGAGGGTCCAATGCCCTTAGGTAATCCCTCCCTGCACCTCACCTAGGGCCTTTACTATGCTAATGTTTTGAGCCGAAATCTGCCTGGGAATGCCTTTGTAGTGTAGAGAAGGGGGTTTCTGAGATGGCATGTCTCTGTACCAAAGACCAACACCAATGCCAGTTAAATATTTCTCCAAGCCTTCACAAGTCTCCTCTACTTCATTGTAGTTTTATATTTTAGTTGCCTTTGAGTATATCAGGGAGCCATGCTTGTTTGCTTGGAAGCAAACAGCATTTCTCTCTGGTCTAATTACTTAGGGGTCCAGCGTGGCCAGGCTAATATGCTGGTAAGATCTAGCTAGTCCCACGATGATTGTGGTAGCATGGGAGAATATTTATACCAGATAGTACAGCATACATGGTCGGATAAACTGCCACATTTAGACTACCCCCTTATCTACGGAGTGATTTGCGGGAGGCACTCCAGAGCAGATGCAGCGGCCCTTCGGAGTCCTGCAACAAGGGACCTATGAGCTTACTCCAAGAAGTACAATACACAAATCAGCAGATACCCGAAGAATAGGAAGGCAAATTTGATGATGAACAAACACATAAAGATATAAAAAACAATAATTTCCCAAAGTTGAGGAAGACAGGCAACCAAACACAAGAAGCATGAAGAGTCTCAGCAAAAAATGGACTTAAGTAGGAAAATTCCCGGATTCATTGCAATCGAAATGATAAAATTCAAAGATAGAAACAGAACATTGAAAGGAGCAAGATCAGAAAAGGCACTAGCACACAAAGGAAAGCCTATATAATTCAGAGCAGATCTACCAAATGGGTCTTAATGAGCCAGAAGAGACTGGTGGAATATAGTACAAAACTCAATTAAGTGAACATGTCACCAAGAATATTCTATCCAGCTAGGTTCAGGTTTGAGGGAGCTTTAGGGAATACAGAGCTTTAGGGAAAGGCAACAGCTTTAGGGAATTTACAGACCTGACACAAGTATTGCAAGAGGCATTATTTTATTTTTTGCTTTTTGGGTCACACCTGATTGATGTTCAGGGGGTTACTCCGGTTCTTCACTCAGGAATTACTCCTGGCAGTACTTGGAGGGACCATATAGGATGCTGGAGATAGAACCTAGGTCAGCCATGTGCAAGGCAAACGCCCTACTCGCTCTGCTATTGCTCTGGCCCCTATTGCAAGAGGCATTAAAGGGGCTTCTTTAAAAGATAGCATATACTTACTTTTCAGCACTTGACACTGAGTATAGCTTTCACTCATAGCAATTACGGTTGCCTTCTACTAGATTAAGAAGTTCGTTTACTCCTATCTTACTAAGAGATTTGCAATAATGAATTAACATTTCATTTATGTTAAATTTTTCATCTGGAGGTATTTTTAAATTCATAGAGATTTTTATAGCAATCTTTTACTTTTTGACTCAGACATTTTAGTAGCATAATAGATTTTCTAGTATGTTAAAACTCCCCCTTTTAGGATACTTTTAAAGGCCCATTCATATTTTCCCCTTAATTTTTTCCTAATTTTCTTAAAAATGATAATAAAAAGTAAATAAAGAAGAGAAAAGTCAGTGGAGGAAAATGTGGACTCTTTTGGAGGGTGTGGTGTTCATTGTGTGTATGAAAACCTATGAATAGTATTGTAAATCATAGTGACTTGTATAATTTCCCAAAGTTGAGGAAGACAGGCAACCAAAGCACAAGAAGCATGAAGAGTCCCAGCAAAAAAATGGACTTAAGTAGGAAAATTCCCGGATTCATTGCAATTGAAATGACAAAATTCAAAGATAGAAACAGAATATTGAAAGGAGCAAGACACAGATACACCTGGTTTCCGGCAGAGCAGAAACCAGCTTTGCCTGTTGAACCTCCTGCATTCCATGGACCATGAGAGCAACTTCTGGCCAGAGTCCACCATCCCGATGGAGCCTCGGAAGAGCCCAGAGAAACCCCCACACCTTGCTGGTAGCAATCTTCACAATCCACACTCCACAGCTCCTAAAATCTCCACCCAGCAAATTAATCCAGTCTCCAGCCCGGCTTGTCAGAAACCCAGCCTACAAGGACCCACCCTGCAGAGATCCACTCTTAAGAGGAGAGTATTACAATCCCAGGTATGCTTGAGCCTAAGACACAGA
>JAJIBD010038226.1:0-12247 GCA_021461705.1 Cryptotis parvus | reverse complement strand
AAGTTAGAGGCGCTAACAAAATCTAGTAGGAAGAACAGCTGAAATTAGGACATATTTAGGAAACGTTTTCAGAATGGAATTCTCCTGTTTTTGTAATACAGAAAAAAATCAGGCAAATGGCGTTTGCTGATTGACTTAAGGAATGTAAATTCTACTATGGTCCCCACCAGTGGGAGCCCTACAACCTGGGCTCCCTCTCCAAGACAGCTATTCCTAAGGATTGGCGCTAATTATCATAGATGTAAAGACTGCTTTTGTAGCATACCTATCCACCCAGATGATCGGAAAGGTTTGCATTTTCAGTCCCTTCCATTAATCATAAAGGTCCTGCACCCTAGGTTTTCCAGTGGACAGTATTGCCCTAAGGGATGACTAATTCACCTACTGATGTGTCAACACTTTGTTGATGAGGTTCTGGGACCCATTTAATGCTAAATTTCCTGGTGCACCCATCATCCACTCATGGATGATATCCTGCTAGCTTGTGATAATTCAGAGATCTCAGAATTTATATAATGATGTAATGACAGTTTTACCAGAGGCTGGCTTAAATTAGCTCGGAAAAATTCAGATGCAGCCTCCATATGAATATTTGGGCTATGCTCTTGACCGCACTACAGTTCGGCCCTCAAAAAAAATTTCCATTGGTCAGAAAGGGCCCAAACCTTGAATGATTTTCAAAAACTGCTGGGGATATCAACTGGGCGCCCCTCCTTGGTATTCTAACTGTGAGCTCAGTAACCTGTTCCACACCCTTGAAGGTGATCCTGCTTTTAGACAGCCCAAGGCAGCTAACTCCTAAAGCTCAGAAGGAATTAGATTTTTTCATGGATGGCTTCAAAATCTTACCTCTCCAGATTTAATCCCGAGAAAAGGTATGGTTCTTGGTCTTCAACACTCCGAGTCTCCAACTGCTGCTATAGCCAATTATCTGGACCGTTAGGAATGGGTTTACCACATAACAAGCAGAATCGTATTGCACACTTTACCTTGAGATGATAGCTAACTTATAATTAAGGGAAGATCAAGAACCCAAGTATTACTTGGACATGATCCCCCATGCTTAATTGTACTACCTGACCTAAAAAGAAATTGAAGCTGTTTTACCACTCAGTGAAATCCTTCAGAGTCTTTAGCAGATTTTTCAGGAGAAATATCTTATCAATACCCAGCTGGAAAAACCTGGGAATTTCTGAAGGGACACCTTTTGTAATTTCCACCATTGTCCGCTCCTTTCCCATTCTGATGCTCCAGTGTATTATATTGATGGCTCCCTCATCAGGAAGGTGGAATTACAGGTCCTTCGTTGACCACTACTGTGCATACAAATTATAAAATCTGCTCAACAAGTGGGAACTCGCCACCCTGATACATTTACTATCCCATGTATCTGGCCCATGTAATGTGGTGAGGTGATTCTGCATATGTAGTTGGTTTACTTCCTGGAATTGTCACTGCTTCTTTAAATGCCCATAATCCTATAATTCAGGAGCTACTCCATAAACTACAAGATCTCCTCCGAAATAGAACATTCCCTATATACATCTCCCACATCCGTTCTACAGCCGACTCCCCGGGCCGATGGTTCGAGGAAGAAGCAGCAGATCTCTTGGCAGCACCAGTATTTAAATCAGCTGAGGAAGAGCACCAGACTCTACATACAAATGCCCGCCGCCTTCATGTACACCATGGCATCCCATGGAGACAAGCTAGACAAATTGTCCAAGAACTTGTCCTGTCTGTGCTCCTTTACATTGTACATCTCATGTAGCAGGAGCAAATCCTCGAGGTTTACAGACAAACCAATTGTGGCAGATGGATATAACTCATACTAACATAAGTTTCCCAGCAAACCTTTCCTTCATGTGGTCATCGATACATATTCCATTTCATATGGGCTGTTCCTATGACGTCTGAAAGAGCTAAATCTGTTTGTTCATTTTTACTCAGTGCTTCTCCTTCATGGTATTCCCTACCATAAAAACAGATAATGGTCCTGCTTACACCAGCAAAACCTTCCAAATCCTTTTTGGGAGGCAATGGCAGATCAGACATATTTCAGGAATTCCACCTAATCCACAAGGACAAGGAATAGTTGAACGTGCCCACAGAACGCTTAAAAACTCAGCTATTAAAGCAATGAAAAACAAGTATGCCTCCAATGGATTCTGCTTATCCTTTAACATTATTCACCTTAAATCTTAAATATTCCTCAAGGGGATCCCTATACCAGGGCTGAACGTCACGTTCAAGAAGATATGCAAACTCAAAAAAACAGTCAATTCACCTATCTGGGTGAAAATTGATGATAAATGGATTGCAGGTCCTCCTCATTCGGGGGAAGAGGTTATGCTTTCATTTCTACAGATACTACCCTGCCAAGAAACTCTGGGTTCCTCAGCAGAATTGTTAAGACTAGAATTCTCCAAGAATCAGAAAACAACTAATTCTTTTTCAATATAAAGTCTTAAATTTTAAATTGCAAGTTGCTTTTTAAACTTCCTGGATTGGTTCATTTAATAATGATCTTGTTTTACAGTCTGTGATCATGGTTCATGTCTAATATCTTGCCTTACAGCCTAAATATTTTCTTTCTTACAAAAAAAAAAAAAAAAAGGTGGAAAAATGGGTGGACTTTGAATATAGTGCTCAATGTCAATCTGTTCCAAGGACTAATGTTAAAGGTTCCTTTTTTAATGTTTTGCTCACTGGTATTTGCAGAAAAAGAACTTGGCTGCTGCAGATTCCTTCTATGTTGCTCGAGGCTTTGGAACTCCTGGATCACAGCCTCATTACAAAAAAATGTTTGCTAAATCAATGAAAAATAGTTTTTCTAATGATTCTGTTCACAGGATGAGATATTGAATCCAGTAAACTTAATGCTACACTGCTCAATACTCCGAGACTCCCTAAAACTAGTGCTCACGAAAATTTAACAATTTGCAAAAATTAATTTTTCCCAATGCTCTATTCACAGGAAAAAGACACTTTCTCACCATCATTTACTGGCTTTATATTCATGAAGCGCATTGACTCGTTACCATTTATCACCCACATGGTACACATACAGCTGTAAGATATTGATCGATCAAATGTGTGTGTGCATGTGTGTGCACGTGGTGGCCACCATTATGTTTGTGATTAATGTTGTGTCTATGTTATGTCTCCACACTACCTTCTCAATTTCTAACCACTACAAACCTCTATTACATTCATCAACTCCACTGCTGATCCACTAGATTTATCAATTTTAAAATCATCAATTCTCATACTTATTTCCCTGCTCCACCTATGTTGGAGCTTCTTTATGTTCTTCTCTCATCCCAGACTTGGATCCCTACAAAGCCTTAAAATCTCTACTTTAGCGATTAACCTCGAAAAGTGTTTTTTGTCTCGCCTAAAAATTAAGCTACAGGTACAGTTACCGTTTTCAGTGTTCCCTTGCTGAAGAATCCCTGCAAAGACACCCACACCAATGTTCCTGACACCTGTTCCAGCGCTCAAGACTCCTGTTCCAGAGTTCGAGATATTACGCAATGTTCCAGACACCTGTTCCAGCACTCAAGATTCCTGTTCCAGAGTTCGAGATATTTGTTCCTTGTTCTAGAGACCCGATCCAGTGTTCCTGACAATTCAACGAGTTCCCTGATCGCTACTCTCCAGAGACTCATACTCATATGATCACTGCTATTGCTGTCCCAGAAGTAGCCCCACAGACTTTGTTCCGGACACCCGACTTTATATAAAATATAGCAAATTGACTCTCTCACAATTTTGGACAGTGCAAACTATAGTACATTATAATCAGACAGCTAGAAACACTTTGTCATGAACTTTGCTTTGGGTCCAAAAACAAGTTAGGATCCTAAGTAACATGTATTATCACTTTGTAATTGGAATTGTTTTTGCTTATCTTAATTTTCTGTACATTACTAAATATTTCTTACCTTTTCAATTTTTATTAGTAAACTAATCAGGGGAGTTGTTGCAGGACTCCCTAAGGGCCGCTGCATCTGCTCTGGATTGCCTCCCGCAAATCACTCGTAGATAAGGGGGTAGTCTAAATGTGGCAGTTTATCCGACCATGTATGCTGTACTAGCTGGTATAAATATTCTCCCATGCTGCCACAATCATCGTGGGACTAGCTAGATCTTACCAGCATATTAGCCTGGCCACGCTGGACCCCTAATGTGATTAGACCAGAGAGAAATGCTGTTTGCTTCCAAGCAAACAAGCATGGCTCCCTGATATACTCAAAGGCAACTAAAATATAAAACTACAATGAAGTAGAGAGACTTGTGAAGGCTTGGAGAAATATTTAACTGGCATTGGTGTTGGTCTTTGGTACAGAGACATGCCATCTCAGGAACCCCCTTCTTTACACCTCACAAAGGCATTCCAACAGATTTTGGTCAAAACATTAGCAAGTATTAAAAGGCCCTAGGTGAGGTGCAGGGAGGGGGATTACCTAAGGGCATTGGTTCTCCACCGCACCCCGCTCAACAGTGGGAGGTAGGTACGAGTTACAGGGATACAAACTAGCCGGTTCCCCGCTCTCCTTGCTTCTTCTTTGTGGGATCTCTCCTTGTGGCGTTCCTTCCCAGGAAGCTTTTAACGTGGTGGTCGCCATCTTGGCCTACACGTGACTGGGGTTCTTCAGCCTGGAATCCTAAGCATCGGGCTTTTCCTTTTGCTGATTTGTATGCCTAAACCTGTGATAAGTAAAGCCTTTTAAAAACTGCATCGTTCCCGGGAAATGTTACTGGCGCCCGCCGGTGCAAATCGGTGAATAACGGGTTCAAGTGATCAAGTGATCGATTCCTGAGTTTTCATCCGTTCCGCCCGGCTCCAGAGGTAGAAGGAATGCTTCGCGGCACTGTCGGGACCGCGGCGCCCCTAATCACAGGGGAATACCATTTTATAAGAAAATTCATCTATTTTAAATGAAATCAAGAGTTTATAAATCAAATTTATGTTTAGTTTTATTATTTAAATTGTTTTGAATAATAAGGTTGTTCTGATGCTGTTGCCAATTTCTACATCAATTTTTAAATCGCAGTATGCAAACATATAAGAATAATCCTTACACCACACCCACACCCACAAAATACAATACAGGAATAGTTTTGAAGGGGTGCAGTTTAAAAATTTTTTACTCAACTGCTTCACATTTTTTTTATTTATATTTTAAGCCATATAAAGCACTAGTAAAAGGAGAGCAACATAACATATGGCATTTTGCATACAAAAATGGGAAATTCAGTAATCATTTTTATTCATTTTGCTCTTAAAAGTGGAAATGTGACAGAAATAAAATTATTTAAAAGTAAAATCACTAAAATACAGAAACCCTAGTTGTGTCTTCATCATAACCTAAAATTCAAGCTTGGAGTCCCCAAAGCTACCATAAAATCAAGAACTTTTGTATAATACTATGTTTATGTATTTTGTTACCACTATTTTATTTCATATAAATTAGCTTTTCCTTGTGAGGCACATTGGAAGGAGGGCACATACAGGAGGGAGGACACAATGGGACTGAGGGCACATTGGGAGGGAGTGCCTCCCAAATGGAAAAAACAGCAAGGACATTCTACTGTTCAAGAAGGGAGACATTCACCACATTACAACTATTATCACCCCTGTTGTCTGTCATTCAAGCTGTTCACCAAGTCATCCTGAACAGGAGTGGCAGAACATTAGATGAAGACAACCACGCAGCAAGCTGGCTTCCCAAAAGGATTCAACAATCGACCATATATCCACACAGTAACCAAGCTCATTGAGATTTGTAGGAGTTCAAGATGTCGCTTCTGTCTCATGTTCATTGATTTAAAGAAAGCTCTTGATTCTAGGGACTGAAGTAGTCATCAAAGCCCCAGCCAAACAGGCATTCAAACCCAATACACATCAAGATCCTTCGTGAGCCGTAAGTTACGGATCTCACCACCAGGACCTCAGCATTCTACAAGGAAGTGATCAATTAATATCAAAAGAGGGGTTTGGGCAGGGTAGCACATCTCTTTCACCAAAACTCTTCAGCTTCACCCTCAAGAACACATCATGCGACACTAGAATGGGAAGAATGGGAGAAGATAGAAGGTCGGCAACTACACCCCCTCTACGTTGATGACATCATTCTAATAACACCGTACATTAGCCAAGTGGGCCAAATGCTGGCTGACGGAGAATGTGGAAGATAGGTTCACAGCTGAATCTCAACAAAACTATGTTCATGAAAAAATGTAACTAGTTCCAGAGGACCTGTTCACCTCAATGGAACAAACATCTCTGAATGCAGCAGTATGTGTGTACCTAGGTTGAGAAGTCAACATGATGAATGACCTAAACCTGAGCCACAAGAGGAAGAGAGCAGCATGGACTGCCTTCAAAAGATCGAAGCTAGAAGACAAAGAACCTCTGGCCTGGGCCATATCTTGGACTCCACCTTCCTCCCTGAATTAACATGCACGCCTGTATTCCGGGGCCTACGTAAAGTAGGATGAAACATTATTTGGGTCTCCCAAAGAGAAATTAAAGAGTATGCTTGGAATATCACGCCACTCAATGAGAAATCTGAGTTCGACCGCCATTGCTGTTCCAGAGTCAGTTAACCTGTCTCATCGGTAAAGGCATCTAAAAATCAGATGGGCTGGACATGTAATGCGCATTTGGAGACGACTGCTGGACTAGAGCTTATTACTGACTGATCCTAATGGATGTCAAAAGATCATGTAATCAGCCACCTACATGGTCAGGACTTCTTCATCAAGACCCTGAATGAATGGTTTGAGGCCTGTATTCTGAAACAAACTGATGCCATTGGCCATACTGTCACATGAGATAGGGTCCAATGGAGATGTTATTGGCACCCGCCCGAGCAAATCGATGAATAACGGGATGTCAAGATCAAATGAAAATTTGCTTATATACTTCATATTAATTCTGCAGAAACAATATTGGTATAATTTTACACCAATATAAAGTCATCATGCAGAGATATGACTTAGCAGGAAGAGCATTTGCTTACAAGTTAGACTCTCTATATAAATGCCAGCAATCGCTAAAATATAAAGGAAAAGGCCTTTTCTTGAACTGGAGGCAGACGCCCTCCTTCTGACTAGGCCCTGGCACACACCCAACGCCTGCCATGTCAACCAGCTCAGCCTCACATCTCCTGAACCAAATGTGACCATGAACACAGGTCCTAATCAAATTTATAACTGTTCACAGTTATGCTTCCTATCACTGGATCAAGAGAGAGGTATTGAGAGAAATTCTCAGTTCCCTCTGCCAAGAGTAACAGGTCCAAAGATTCACCTCTAGAAAGATTCACCCCTATGTGGAACACAGCAAACTCCAATTACAAAGACTGCAAAGCCCACCACGTCAATCAAATGAAAATAATAACAGAAGGTCTGTCAGCACCACCTAACCCAGTAATCTTTGGTGAAAGGCTTCTAGAGTAGTTGATAAGTTCAAAGTAAATAATGGCACGTCTAGCCAGCAAAGCACAAGAAATTTGAGAGCTTAAAATGAGAAAACTACAAGCAGAAATGACAGAATTAAGGAATATGGTAGGCGATATAAAACCCTAATAGAAGTTCTTACTGCCTCAGAACTGCCCCCCAAGGTGCTGCAGGTGTGGCCGTAGTTAGTCAGGCCAGCAGATGGCAGTCAGGAGATAGGCTTGTTCATACAGGACTTTGCCCTATGGTCCCCATGGTTGATAGCCCATGAGAAAAAAAGACTGAGGGGGCAGGTTTATTCCTTGGCCTGTCCTCCGCCAGGCCCTAGAAGTCAGAAAACATCATACAACAACCACAGTCATTCTGTGGTCCGATTCCAAAGCTGAACACAGCCTGACCCAAGAGAGAGAGAAGCCGAGTTCAAGCCCAGGTATGGGACTTGGGTGATTATGCCAACGTTTTTTAGGAAGCCTGAACTGGGGCCACTTCTACTTTGC
Source organism: Cryptotis parvus (assembly GCA_021461705.1). NCBI lineage: Eukaryota > Metazoa > Chordata > Mammalia > Eulipotyphla > Soricidae > Cryptotis > Cryptotis parvus. Next base: position 4,280 of record JAJIBD010038226.1, on the reverse strand, counting down.
TCCTTCTCAAAGGCCTTTAGGCCCCGCCCAAATGCTGGTGCAGGGGTTCTTGGCTGTGACATCAGGTATTCAGGTTCAGGGCGAAGTCTCTGCCAGCCTGCCCTGTGCTAGACTGATGGGGCATCATGGAGTGGGGCAAGCTTTTGCTCCTTGGTCTGTCCCCTCTCACCAGACTTCTAGAAGCCAAAAGCTCATGCGCTACACAACCAGTCATCCTCTGGTCTGTACTCCACAGCTACCTAACCTGATCCAAGAGAGAAGCTGAGTTCAAGCCCAGACATGGGGGACTCTACAACTACGCCAACCAGGCTTTTTAGGGAGTCTGGACTGGGGTCACCTCCCCACCTTGGCCTCCACAAAGGTCTGGTGGCCCTGCCTAGAACTGCTGCTGGGGCACTTGGCCAGACACCTGTATTCAAGTGCAGGGCAGAGTCTCTGCCTGCAGGCCCCTGTGCTAGACTGATGTGACATTTGAGTGGGGTGGTTTTGTCTCCTTGGCCTGTCCTCTGCCAGGGCAACCCAGAAGTCATGAAACCCTCATGCAACATAAGTCATCCTGGTCTGTACTCCACAGCTGGATACAGCCTGATCCCTATGACGGCAGGCTTTGTCTCAAAATCTGGTGTACCACAAATGAATGGAATCATAGGCTAGGTATATAGTAGAACAGTGTAAGTTGATAATCATTGAAAATGATGATACCATCCGAGAACTGAGCTTTGAATATAGGCAAAAGATATACATGATAACCTCTAAATATACGGATATAATCCACAATGCGAAGAAAGGAAGCTTTGAGGAGGAGAGAGAGAGAGAGAGAGACATAGAGAGACAGAGAGACAGAGAGACAGAGAGAGGGAGTAGAGAAGAGAAAGAGAGAAAGGAAATAAAGAACCTGCCGTGGAGGTGGCAGGATGGAATGGGAGGGAATCTGGGACATTGCGGTGGGAAATGGGCACTAGCAGGGGATGGGTGCTGTAACACTGTATGAACAAAACTCAAACATGAACATCTTGTCATTGTATATCTCATGGTGGTATAATAAAAATATTTTTAAAATTTAAAAATTAAAAAAAAAAGATCCAGAGACTCACAGGACATGTGCGCATGCAGGTTTCCTGTGCCCAGCCGCTCATGAAGCGCCTGGGAGGATGGCAGGTTCTGGGCCCACCTCACCCCAGCAGAGCTCAATAAGAAGCTTGATTTAACCCCACTCCATGAGAGGGCTACCATTTTCATATCCAGACTCTCCTCTTCACAGAACTCCACCCATCAGAAGAGCTGATCACAGTCTGCCCATTGAGACCCACCCTGTAGCAGTCTTTGTCGGGCCCAGATATGCTGATCCAGAGACTCACAGACATGGGGCAGAGCCAAGTACTGGTTTCCCACCCGGCCGTCACAAGGCACTCAGGAGGGATGGCAGGTTCCACCCCAGCTCGCCACCCCAGCAGAGCCTTGCAAGAAGCCAGAGGAGAGTGAATCCCTACACCATGAGTCTTTCCGCCATTTTCACATCCAGACTCTCTCCATGAGGGAAGTAAGTATACCCAAGATGAGAAAGGGAAAATCTCTAGGAATTTTGGAAACACTGAAAATAAAATGAACAGCACAGCAGGGACTGTCGGGGCGCCCGCCAAGTCCCCACAGTGCGCTAGTTCCCTTCTACCTCCAGCTTCATGAGGAACGATGAAAACTCAGGAATCCAATGCTTTTTTGCTTTTGGGGTCACACCGGCGTATGCTCAGGGTTACTCCTGGCTCTGCACCTCAGGAACCACTCCTGGCGTTGCCTGGGGACCATATGGGATGCCGGGATCAACCTGGCCGTGATGGTCCGCCGCATGCAAGGTAAACGCCCCACCCGCTGGGCTATCGCCTCCGGCCCTCCAATGCAGTTTTAAAGGCTTTACTTATCACAGGTTCAGCATACACATCACAAAAAAAGCCTCGGTGCTTAGGATTCCAGTAACCCCAGCCACGCAGAATAAGATGCCATGCACCACTACGTGTGCTGAGAAAAGGCCTCGTAGGGGAGTGAGTACTTACAAGAGGTGCGAGTATAAAGAGTGAAGGCGCTGAGAGTGGAACGCTGCAGTAATTTCCCTGTAACTCAGACCTTCCTCCCACTGGTTATGGAAAGCAGGGAGGTCCAGTCCTTAGGTAATCCCTCCTCCCCTGCACCTCACTCAGGCCCTTTAGTATGCTAAATGTTTTGTCTGAAATCTGCCTGGGAATGCCTTTTGTAGTGTAGAGAAGGGGGTTTGAGATGAATGTCTCTGTACCAAAGACCAACACCAATGCCAGTTAAATATTTCTCCAAGCTTTCGCTAAGTCCCTCTACTTCATTGTAGTTTTATATTTTAGTTGCCTTTGAGTATATCAGGGGAGAGTTATGCTTGTTTGCTTGGAAGCAAACAGCATTTCTCTCTGGTCTAATTACTTAGGGTCCAGCGGCCAGGCTAATATGCTGGTAAGAAGGGGGTCCCACGATACCAGGGTAGCATGGGAGAATATTTATACCAGATAGTACAGCATACATGGTCGGATAAACTGCCACATTTAGACTACCCCTTATCTACAAAGGAGTGATTTGCGGAGGCACTCCAGAGAAAGATGCAGCGGTTCCTTCGGAGTCCTGCAACAAGGGACCTAAGTGAGCTTACTCCAAGAAGTACAATACACAAATCGTAGATACCCAAGAATAGGAAGGCAAATTTGATGATGAACAAACACATAAAGATATAAAAACAATAATTTCCCAAAGTTGAGGAAGACAGGCAACCAAATACAAGAAGCATGAAGAGTCTCAGCAAAAATGGACTTCTAAGTAGGAAAATTCCGGATTCATTGCAATCTAAAATGATAAAATTCAAAGATAGAAACAGAACACGGAAAGGAGCAAGAGACTGTAAAGGCACTAGCACACAAAGGAAAGCCTATATAATTCAGGAGCAGGATCTACCAAAAAATGTAATATGGAGCCAGAAGAGACTGGTGGAATATAGTACAAAACTCAATTGCTTGAACATGTCACCAAGAATATTCTATCCAGCTAGGTTCAGGTTTGCGGAGCTTGAGGGAATACAGAGCTTTAGGAAAGGCAACAGCTTTAGGGAATTTACAGACCTGACACAAGTATTGCAAGAGGCATTATTTTATTTTTTTGCTCTTGGTGCACACCTGATTGATGTTCAGGTTTACCCGGCCCTTCACTCAGGAATTACCCTGGCAAGGTACTTTCTGGAGGACCATATAGGATGCTGGAGATAGAACTCAGGGCCGCTATGTGCAAGTAAACGTTTCTCACTCTCGCCATTGCTCTGGCCCCTATTGCAAGAGGCATTAAAGGGTTTTTAAGATAGCATATACTTACTTTTCAGCACTCTGACACTGAGTATATTTCAATTATAATTACGGTGTTGCTTACTAGATTAAGAAGTCTCACCTCATCTTACTAAGAGATTTGTAATAATGAATTAACATTTCATTTATGTTAAATTTTTCATCTGAGATATTTTAAAATTCATAGAGATTTTATAGTAATTCTTACTTTTGACTCAGACATTTTAGTAGCATAATAGATTTTCTAGTATGTTAAAAATCCCTTAGGATACTTTAAAGGCCCATTCATTTTTCCCTTATTTTTCCTAATTTTCTTAAAATGATAATAAAATAGAAAGAAGAGAAAAAGTCAGTGGAGGAAAATGTGGACTCTTTTGGAGGGTGTGGTGTTCATTGTGTATGAAAACTTGAGAATAGTATTGTAAATCATAGTGACTTGTATAATTTCCCAAAGTTGAGGGAAGACAGGCAACCAAAGCCAATAAGAAGTACTGAAGAGTCCCAGCAAAAATGGACTGGCAAAATTTTGGATTCATTGCAATTGAAAATGACAAAATTCAAAGATAGAAACAGAATATTGAAAGGAGACACAGATACAATCTGGTTTCCGCAGAGTAGAAACCAGCTTTGCTTCTGAACCTCCCGCATTCCATGGACCATGAGAGCAACTTCTGGCCAGAGTCCACCATCCGGCGGAGCCTCTCGAAGAGCCTATAGCAGAGAAACCCCCCACACCTTGCTGGTAGCAAACCACAACCACACTCCACAGCTCCAAAATCTCCACCTACGTTTAATCCAGTCTCCAGCCCGGCTTGTCAGAAAACCCAGCCTACAAGACCCACTCCCAGAGATCCACTCTTAAGAGGAGAGTATTACAATCCCAGGTATGCTTGAGCCTAAGACACAGACACATAGCAGAGTAGAAACCAGCTTTCC
>JAJIBD010038225.1:0-20693 GCA_021461705.1 Cryptotis parvus | reverse complement strand
AATGCTCAGGGCCACACTCCACTATGCTCAGTGCCACACCCCACAATGCTCAGGGCCACACCCACAATGCTCAGGGCCACACCCCACATGCTCAGGGCCACACCCCACAATGCTCAGAGCCACGCCCTGTAATGCTCAGGGCCACACCCACATGCTCAGGGCCACACCCAGCAATCCTCAGGTCCACACCTCACAATGCTCAGGGCCTCACCCCACAATGACGAGGGCCACGCCCCACAAGTGCTCTGGGCCACACACCACAATGCTCAGGGCCACACCCCAATGCTAGGGCCACGCCCCACAATGCTCAGGGCCACGCCCCTAAATGTTCAGGGCCACACTCCACAATGCTCAGGGTTCGCCCCACAATGCTCAGGGGCCACGCCCCACAATGCGGGCCCCGCCCCACAGTGCTCAGGGCCACGCCCCACAATGCTCAAAACCACAACCCAATGCTCAGGGCCACACCCAAATGCTCAGGGCCACACCCCACTATGCTCATGGCCACACCCACAATGCTCAGAGCCACGCCCCACAATGCTCAGGGCCACACTCCACAATGCTTAGGGCCACGCCAAACAATGCTCAGGGCCATACTCCCATAATGCTCAGGGCCACACCCCATAATGCTCAGGGCCACACCCCCACAATGCTCAGGGCCACACCCCACAATGCTCAGGGCCACACCCCGCAATGATCAGGGCCACACTCCCACAATACTCAGGGCCACACCCCCACAATGCTCAGGACCACACCCCTAATGCTTAGGGCCACGCCAAACAATGCTCAGGGCCATACTCCATAATGCTCAGGGCCACACCCCCCAATGCTCAGGGCCACACCCCACAATGCTCAGGGCCACACCCGCAATGATCAGGGCCACCTCCACAATACTCAGGGCCCACACCCCCACAATGCTCAGGACCACCCCCCGCAATGATCAGGGCCACACCCCACAATGCTCAGGACCACCCCCCATAATGATCAGGGCCACACCCATAAGACTCAGGGCCACGCCACACTCCACAATACTCAGGGCCACACCCCACAATGCTCAGGACCACACCCGCAATGATCAGGGCCACACCCGCAAGACTCAGGGCCACACTCCACAATGCTCAGGGTCATGCCCCACAATGCTCAGGGCATCGCCCACAATGCTAGGGCCATGCCCTACAATGCTCAGGGCCACTCCCCAAATGCTCTTAGGGCCACTCCACAATGCTCAGGGCCACACTCCACAATGCTCAGGGCCACACACCACAATGCTCAGGGCCACACCCCGCAATGCTCTGGATCACGCCCCACAATGCTCAGGGCCACGCCCCACAATGCTCAGGACCATACTCCACAATGCTCAGGGCCACACCCCGCAATGATCAGGGCCACACACCACAATACTCAGGGCCACACCTGGCAATGCTCAGGGGCCACGCCCGCAATGCTTAGGCCATACTCGGCAATGCTCTGGGCCACACGCCACCATGCTCAGGGCCACGCTCTACCATGCTCAGGGCCACGCCCACAATGCTCAGGGCCACACCCCACAATGTTGTGGGCCACACTCCACCATGCATAGGGCCACGCCCCGCAATGCACAGGGCCACACCCCACAATGCCCAGGGCCATACACCAGCGCTCAGGGCCACACCCCACAATGCTCAGGGCCACACTCCACCATGCTCAGGGCCACGTGCCGCGAATGCTCAGGGCCACGCCCCACAATGATCAGGGCCACACTCCACCATGTTCAGGGCCACCCCCCACAATGCTCAGGGCCACACCCCACAATGCTCAGGGCCACACCCCACAATGCTCAGGGTCTTGCCCCACAATGCTCAAGGCCACACCCCACAACGCTCAGTGCCACGCCCCACAATGCTCAGGGCCACGCCCAGAATGCTCTGGCCCACACTCTCAATGTTCAGTGCGATGCCCCACAATGCTCAGTGCCACACCCCACAATGCTAGGGCCACACCCCACAATGCTCAGGGCCACACCCAGCAACACTCCAGAGACTCGCCCCACAATGCTCAGGGCCACACCCGGCAATGCTTAGGAGTTACTCCTGGGGATGCTCAGGGACCATGGGAAGCTGGGGACTGAACCTGGATCAGCTGCCAGCAAGCCAAGTTCTTTGCCCATAGTACTTTCCTCGAGCCTCTGATCTCACTTTTAAATATTTCCACTTGGGTCATCTTTCTATAGCAACTTTGTTTTTTCTCAAGGCCAAATCCATATCACTTTTTGTTTTCTTTTCTTTCCCTTTTTAACACTCAAAACTTTCTAGTTTTATTGAATCACAGTGAATGACAATGTTGCTAAATTATTTATGAATTTCAGGCATGCAATGTTCCAACACCAATACCTTAACCAGTGTCCACGTTGCTCCAATGTCTTGCTTCCCTTCCACCTCTCTGGCAGGCAATTTTTCCCTCCCCCATTGTCCTACTTCCCTACCCTACCCTATTCCAACCCCAGTGGCAAGCTACCTACTAAACACATATTCTTCTTGCTCTTTTTTCTTTTTTTTTAAATTTTTTATTATACCACCTTGAGACATTTGCTTTTCTTTTCTTCTGCCTTTGGGCTGTTACTCCCCCTAAAATGTTTTTGTATATCCTATACATCAAAGAGATGATTCTGAACCTTCCCCTCTCCACACTTATTCCTAAGTTTATCAGTAACTATCCAATGAAAATATCCAACATACAGACTCATCACTCTGTTCTTGTTATGTATTTCTCCACTGATTTCTAAAGCATCCCAGAAAAAAAATAGCACCATCCATGACATTAGTGCTAAAGTGTACAGATATTCCACAACACCAGGTCATGCCTTCCTTGAAATATGATGAATCTGGGGGGTCAGAGCGATGGTCCAGTGGGTAGGGTGTTTGCCTTGCATGCAGCGGACCCGGGTTCGATCCCGGCATCCCATATGGTGCCCTGAACACAGCCAGGAGTGATTTCTGAGTGCAGAGCCAAGTAACCCCCTGAGCATTGCCGGTGTGACCCAAAAGGGAAAAAAAAGAAAGAAATATGATGGGGGCTGGAGCGATGGCCCAGCGGGTAGGGCGTTTGCCTTGCGTGGCCGGCCCATGTCGGCCTGGGTTCGATCCCTGGCATTCCATATGGTCCCCGAGCACCGCCAGGGGGTAATTCCTGAGTGCAGAGCCAGGGGTAAGTAGCCCCTGAACATCGCGGGTGTGACCCAAAAAAGCAAAAAAAAAAAAAAAAAGAAATATGATGAATCTCATTGGATCCACATCATGGCTCTTAAACAGGGGCTCTCACAAGGGCAGCATAGCTACCCCCCAAGCACATTAGGCCAATAGTTCACAGCATCATGGGAAAACAACGCAGGAAATTAGCCCTGAAGACTTAACAAGGAATAGCCACATACATAAACTGTCTGATAAAGAATTCAGAGAGGAAATGGTGAAGATGTTCAATGAGTTCAGGGAAACAGAGGAATAGACATATAATAAAATACGGAGGATATGAGAGAAACAGTGCAATGGTCAACCAATAAAATACACCAGCAAATGAGAGCAGAAATAAAAAAACTACAAACAGAAGTGTCATTAACAAAAATCTGGGTCGATCAAATGGAAAAACTCAATGGGTGCCCTCAACAGTAGAATGTCAACAGCTGAAGACAGAATCAATGAGCCTGAAGATGAGCTGCAGAGAGCATTCAGGCAGCAACAGAAGATGGGGAAGTCCTCAAATAGCTCCAGAACAGGAAGAGAACATTGAAATGAATTCAAGAGAAATAGCATAAGAATCATCGGCTTCCCAGAGAGACAGGGGAGGTAACCCCAATGAGACAGGAAGGGTTAAAGACATCATTGCTTAGGGGCCCGAGCGATAGCCCAGCGGGTAAGGCGTTTGCCTTGCACGTGGCCAGCCATGCCGACCCGGGTTCGATCCCTGGCATCCCATATGGTCCCCTGAGCACCGCCAGGAGTAATTCCCTGAGTGCAGAGCCAGGAGAAACCCCTGAGCATTGCCAGGTGTGACCCAAAAAGAAAAAAAATGGGGCCAGAGCGATAGCCCAAGCGGGTAGGGCGTTTGCCTTGCACGTGGCCGGCCTGTTCCGGCCCGGGTTCGATCCCTGGCATCCCATATGGTCCCCAGAGCACCGCCAAGAGTAACCCCTGAGCATCGCTGGGTGTAACCCAAAAAAAAATTGAAAGAAAGAGAGAGAAAGAAAGAGAGAGAGGAAGGAAGGAAGGAAGGAAGGAAGAAAGGAAGGAAGAGAAGAAAAGGAAGGAAAGGAAGGAAGAAAGGAAGGAAGAAAGAAGGAAGGAAAGAAAGAAAGGAAGGAAGAAAGGAAGGAAGAAAGGAAGGAAGAAGGAAGGAAGAAAGGAAGGAAGAAAGGAAGGAAGGAAGAGAAAGGAAAGGAAGAAAGGAAGAAAGAAAGAAAGGAAGAAAGGAAGAAAGAAGGAAGAAAGGAAGAAAGGAAGAAAGGAAGAAAGGAAGAAAGGAAGAAAGGAAGAAAGGAAAGAAAGGAAAGAAAGGAAGAAAGGAAGAAAGGAAGAAGAAAGGAAAGAAAGGAAGAAAGGAAGAAAGGAAGAAAGGAAGAAAGGAAAGAAAGGAAGAAGGAAGAAAGGAAGAATGGAAGAAAGGAAGAAAGGAAGAAAGAAAGGAAGAAAGGAAGAAAGGAAGAAAGGAAGAAAGGAAGAAAGGAAGAGAGAAAGGAAGAAAGGAAGAAGGAAGAAAGAAGAAAGAAAGAAAGAAAGAAAGAAAGAAAGAAAGAAAGAAAGAAAGAAAGAAAGAAAGAAAGAAAGAAAGAAAGAAAGAAAGAAAGAAGAGCAAGCCCAGGAACAACAAGTCAGCCTTAACTGTCTTCTGTTTCTACACAAAAGGATGCAGTTCCAATAACACAGGAGCATGCAAAGGGCACAAAGAGAAAAAGCAACATTTAGAGAACCATTGAGCTTACCTGGGAATTTGATACCTACTGAGAAGGAGACAAAGGGCTGTAAGCAAATGGAACCCAACAATTGCTGAAAAGTTCTCAGAGCTGGAGGCTGCAGGCACCCAAATCCAAGAAGCTGGAAGGATAACCAGCTAAGAGAGACCTAATAAAAGACCCAAGACACATCCTAGTCAGAACAAGTGCTATAGAGACACAATACTGCCAGCCGCAAGACCAAAGAAGAAAATTTCATACAAAGGAGCAGCCCTGAGATTTACAGCAGAGCTATCAGATGAAACACTCTGAGCCAAAAGAGCAGTGGGATATAGTGAAAAAAACTTAATGAAGTGAAAGCCTCACCAAGAATACTTTATCTTGCGAGACTCTCATTCCAACCTGAAGGAACAATTCACAACTTCGTGGATAACAGCTCAGGAACTTCACAGATTCAAACCCAACGTTAAGGGGCCGCAGTGATAGTCCAGTGGGTAGGGCATTTGCCTTGCACATGGCCAACCTGGGTTCCATCCCCGGCATCCCATATGGTCCCCAGAGACCGCCAGGAGTAATTCCTGCGCAAAGAGCCAGGAGGAGCCCCTGAGTGTCGCCAGGTGTGACCCAAAAAAGCAAAATAATAATAATATAATAATAATAATAATAATAATACAACCCAACTTTAAAAGAAGGATTGAAGGGGCTACTGTAAGACAAGACAAAAAAATATATATGTAGGGGCTGGAGTGATAACCCACCGGGTAGGGCTCATGCCGGCCTGGGTTCGATCCCGGCATCCCATATGGTCCCGAGAGCACCGCCAGGAGTGATTCCTGAGTGCAGAGCCAGGAGAAACCCCTGAGCATTGCCGGGTGTGACCCAAAAAAGCAAAAAAATATATATATATATATATATATATATATATATATATATATGTATAGGCTTTTATATATCTCATATGGGCTGGACATGTAATGCGATTTGGAGACAACCACTGGACTAGAGTCATTACCGACTGGATCCCCAAGGGATGTCAAAAGATCATGTGGCCGCCCACCTACAAGATGGTCAGACTTCCTTGTTAAGACCCTGAAGGAACGGTTTGAGGCTCTTCCTATTCCTGAATCAACCAGATGCCATTGGGCTACATTGGCACGTGATAGGGTCCAATGGAAATGTTAGTGGCGCCCGCTCGAGCAAATCGATGAATAACGGGATTCAAGTGATCAAGTGATCAAGTGACATGGCTATATGTGAGATGTGTATGATTAATCTCTATACACGTGATGAATCTCTAAGTGCCTCAGCAGAGACGCCCGTGGGCAGGATGACTGTCACGGATTCTCGTGGGTATTCGTCCTCCTCATCCACCATCTCTTAGCCTAAGGAATTTAAACTTCCTGCATTGGGATCTGCCCTGCCCTGCAGACCAAGCCACAGGGTGATACCCTGAACCCCCTTTGGAACAGACGCCCCAGGCTGCCAGGAAACAGCCTCCCATTGAGAGTGGCTGCCCAGGGCCAGTCTGGCAGCTCATGCTCCGAGCTGATTGGCTGCTTTGAACATTTCTTGTCTTGTTTTGGAGGGGGAGAGGAGTTTAGAGTCACACCCAGTGATGTTCAGGGGACACTCCTGGCTCTGTACTCAGGAATTACTCCTGATGATGCTTAAGGGGACCATTGGGATGCTGGGGACAAATTCCCTACCTTTTTGCACCATAGCTTTAGACCCACAAACACTTTCATTGTTTTTTAACAGTGCATTATAAGTGATCTGCATTAGACACTAAAGTCGCTGATTTCCATTCCAAAGCGTCTAACTTAGCATCTTCCTGTCACTGCTGCCTGTCCAGCTATGTGGTGTGTCTGTGTCCGTGTGTGTGTATTAAGTGTAGGGTATCACTTCACTTGGATCACTTGTCTTTCCGTTGTTCATCTATTTGCTTGAATGGGCACCAGTGACATCTCCATGTTGTTGCAGGACACTTAAAAGCCTAAGCCTCTGCATCTGCCCTGGATTGCCTCCTGCAGGTCACTTCGTAGATAGGGGGTAGTTTAAATGTGGCAGTTAATCTGACCATGTATTCTATACTGGCTAGTATAAATATTCTCGCATGTTACCACAATCATCGTGGGACTAGCTAGATCTTACCAGCATATTTGCCTGGCCACGTTGGATCTCTAAGTAATTAGACCAGAGAGAAATGCTGTTTGCCTCCAAGCAAGCAAGCATGGCTCCCTGATTAACTCAAAGGCAACTAAAATACAAAACAACCATGAAGTAGACTAGACTCTTGTGAAAGCTTGGAGAAATATTTAACTGGCATTAGTATTAGTCTTTGGTACAGAGACATGCCATCTCAGAAACCCCCTTCTCTACCCTATAAGGCATTTCCAGGCAGATCTTGGCTCAAAACATTAGCATATAATAGGGCCTAGGTGAGGTGCTGGGAGAAATTACCTAAGGGCATTTGACCCTTCCTGCTTCCCATCATAGTAGGAGGTCTGAGTTGCAGGGTATAAAACCAGCCTGCTTTCTCTCTCTCTCTCTCTCTCTCTCTCTCTCTCTCATCTCTTTTTTTTTGCTTTTTTTTGGGGGGTCACACCCAGCAATGCTCAGGGGTTACTCCTGGCTCTGCACTCAGGAATTACTCCTGGCGGTGCTAGGGGACCATATGGGATGCTGGGGATCGAACCGGGCGGCATGGGCCTACCGTATGCAAGGCAAACGCCCTACCCACTGGGCTATCGCTCCGGCCCTCTCTGGGATCTCTTTTGGGCTCTCTTTTTGGGGCTTGCACTCTTCTTGGGAGTCTTGTCTTTGTCTCCTTTTTACAGGGTATTTACATGTGGTGGCCGCCATCTTGGCCTACGTGACTGGGGTTCTAGCCGGGAATCCTAAGCACAGGGTTTTTCCTATTGCTGATTTGTATGCCTGAACCTGTGATAAGTAAAACATTTTAAAACCTGCATCGGATTCCTGAGTTTTCATCCATTCCCGCCGGCTTTGGAGGTAGAAGGAAACTTCGCTTCCCGGCACTGTAGGGGACCGGGCGGCATTCCCGACAGCTCCTCCCAGCTCTGCTAGGAGGCTTTGAATTAGCTTGGGTCCTTGTAAACAGCCAAAAGGTCTCCTGAAGTTGCTGTATTTCTATAGAGCTATTTTCCCATTTTCATCTCTAGATAGCCCAGCCCAGGATGGGCTAGGTTGGGAAGTTTGGGCGGATTTCTAGCTATAAAATAAGCTGCAATCGGGGCTGGAGCGATAGCCCAGCGGGTAGGGCGTTGCCTTGCAGCAGCCCGGCCCATGCCGGCCCGGGTTCGATCCCGGCATCCCATATGGTCCCCCGAGCACCGCCAGGAGTAATTCCTGAGTGCAGAGCCAGGAGAAACCCCTGAGCATCGCCAGGTGTGACCCAAAAAGCAAAAAATAATAATAATAATAATAAAATAAAAAATAAGTAAAACTTTTTTAAAAATAATAATAAAAAAAATAAATAAAATAAGCTGCAAGAAGAAAGAAGGGTCTCTCTTTTCCCCTTTTGCCATTTCGGCTTCCCTTGGCATTTTGCTTCTCGGTCCTCTCCATTCTCTGTTGGGCCTCAACACGTGGTGGCAGCCATCTTGGCCTACACATGGGTGGGGCCTAGCTGGGAACCAAGAGTCCGGAGGTTTTCCCTGCTCTTGGATTGTATATCGGAACCTATGTTAGTAAAGCCCTTTTTAAAACAGCATCGATTCCTGAGTTTTCATCCATTCCCGTCGGCTTCAGAGGTAGAAGGGAACTGGCTTCCCAGCACTGTTGGGGACCCCAGTGGCGTCCCCAACACCATAGGTCCTGTCTTGTGCTAGTGTAGCCCAAGGGCATCTGCTTGCTCCAGGAACACAAAGAACCTCAAACCATTCGTTTAGGTCATGGGAATGAGGTCTATAATTGTTACTGCTTTTTGGCATATCAAATACGACACGGATAGTAAATGTGGGGTGTGTGTTATATATACACGTGCATACATAAAACACATTAATCCAGGAGACTCCGGAAAAGGAAATAGCTCTAGTCTTCATCAGCACTTTGGGTTATTGTGGAAGGTGCCATCTCGCGGAGCTGTGCCTGCCTTTGCTGAAATGTTAATTTTGCTACAGGTGATGTGCTCATTCCATTATTCAAACTACAAAGACACTTGGAAACACAAGAGAGCACCATGCCTTATCTCCCTTCCTGGGTTGGATCCACAGCACTAAAAATAAAATCCAGGGGCCGGAGCGATAGTACAGCGGGAGGAGTTAGCCTTGCACACGGCCAACCGGGTTTGATCCCGGCATCCCTTATAGTCCCGGAGCTCTGCCAGGAGTAATTCCCTGAGTGCAGAGCCAGGGGGGTAACCCTGAGCGTTGCCGGGTGTGACCCAAAAAGCAAAAAAATAAATAAATAAATTGAATCCAAGTCCAAGAGCACATGCAGTCCTGGGGAGAACAAGGAAGGACGGAGCGTGGCACACTGGGTTCAGGAGGCAGAGGACGGAACTCAGATGCTTAGAGATGACAGCTAGAAGCTTTGGTCAGTTCTGTGAGGTGGTTGTTGCGGTGCTCACAACCTGGCAAGTTTCAGAGAAACGGCAGGAAGTGAAAAGTCACCCTCCGTGTGGCCGGCCGAAAGGCATTGTGCAATATCCCACCAGCCGCGGGGCCCCAGCCATCTGGAAACCTCAGCACTAACGAGACGGCCGCATCCCTTCTCTCCACCCCACAAAAGATGTCCTTGCTGATCTGCAGAGGACAACACTTTCCTTGAGGACAAGAGAAAGACTGGGACCTACTTCTGTCACTCCGCCAGCCCCCGAGTTGAGTCTCCATCATTATACCGCCAGCCCCCTGAGTTGAGTCTCCGTCAATATACCGCCAGCCCCTGAGTTGAGTCTCCATCATTATACCGCCAGCCCCTGAGTTGAGTCTCCGTCATTATACCGTCGGCCCTGAGTTGAGTCTCCGTCATTATACCGCCAGCCCCTGAGTTGAGTCTCCGTCATTATACCTCCAGCCCCTGAGTTGAGTCTCCGTCATTACACCGCCAGCCCTGAGTTGAGTCTCCATCATTCACTGCCAGCCCCTGAGTTGAGTCTCCGTCATTATACCGCCAGCCCCTGAGTTGAGTCTCCATTATTATACCGCCGCCCTGAGTTGAGTCTCCATCATTATACCTCCAGCCCCTGAGTTGAGTCTCCATTATTATACCACCAGCCCCTAAGTTGAGTCTCCATCATTATACCGCCAGCCCCTGGAGTTGATCTCTATCATTATACCGCCAGCCCCTGAGTTGAGTCTCCATTATTATACCGCCGGCCCTGAGTTGAGTCTCCCATCATTAACCTCCAGCCCCTGAGTTGAGCTCCATTATTATACCGCCAGCCCCCTGAGTTGAGTCTCCGTCATTATACCGCCGCCCTGAGTTGAGTCTCCATCATTATACCGCCAGCCCCTGGAGTTGAGTCTCCGTCATTATACCGCAAGCCCCCTGAGTTGAGTCTCCTCATTATCCGCTAGCCCCTGAGTTGAGTCTCCGTCATTATACCCCCAGTCCTGGAGTTAGTCTCCATCATTATACGCCAGCCCCCTGAGTTGAGTCTCCGTCATTATACCGCCAGCCCTGAGTTAGTCTTCGTCATTATACCGCCAGTCCCTGAGTTGAGTCTCCGTCATTATACCGCCAGCCCTGAGTTGAGTCTCCATCATTATACCGCCGGCCCCTGAGTAGAGTCTCCGTCATTGTACCGCCAGCACCTGAGTTGAGTCTCCGTCATTATACCGCCAGCCCCTGAGTTGACTCTCCGTCATTATACCGCCAGCCCCTGAGTTGACTCTCCATCATTATACCTCCAGCCCCTGAGTTGAGTCTCATCATTATACCGCCAGCCCCTGAGTTGAGTCTCCGTCATTATATCGCCAGCCCCTGAGTTGAGTCTCCGTCATTATACCGCCAATCCCTGAGTTGAGTCTCCATCATTATACCGCGCTGCTGAGTTGAGTCTCCGTCATTATACCGCTGGTCCCTGAGTTGAGTCTCCGTCATTATACCGCCCCCTGAGTTGAGTCTCCATCATTATACCGCAGCCGAGTTGAGTCTCCGTCATTATACCGCCAGCCCCTGAGTTGAGTCTCCATCATTATACTGCCAGTCCTTGAGTTGAGTCTCCGTCATTATACCACCATCATTATACCACAAAACACACAGTCTCCATCGTTATACCGCCATATACTGAGTTTAGTCATTATACCGCCATATACTGAGTTGAGTCATTATACACGCCATATACTGAGTCGAGTCTCCATCATTATACCGCCAGCCCCTGAGTTGAGTCTCCGTCATTATACCGCCAGCCCCTGAGTTGAGTCTCCGTCATTATATCGCCAGCCCCTGAGTTGAGGTCTCCATCATTATACCGCCAGCCGGGGTTGAGTCTCCATCGTTATAAAGAATTAGCAAGAGGAAGGCACAGGAGGCTGATGAGGAAGCAAACGAGTCAAGGCGAGATGTGCCTTGCTTTGCTCCAGGGCGCTTGATTTCAGGCTCTCGCCAAGAGCACCAAAGGGACGGAGGGTCAGAGCTATTCAAGGTCAGGTGGGCGGTGTTTCAACTGTTTGTACAGCAACTTCTCGGCTCCAACTACTGCCTGACCTCCGTTAGCTGACATCCCTTTGCATAGAAGGTGTCAGGGAACTAAGGGCGGCCAAGGACAGCTGCCAAAAATCTGACTTCAGGACTGCTGGAAATGCAAGACCAGAAGTTGCAAGATAAAGCGTAAAGGACCCACGGGGGCTCGATTAGCCCACAGAGGCCAGACACAGGGCTCCTCTGAGCCTTGAGAACACACAGAAAGGCTTGTGGAAGCTCCTAAGTAGAAACTGCCATCCACACTGGCTGAATACAGAGCCTACGTGGTGCAGCCTGCTGCCTCCGAAGGCTGAGCTCTGAGTGCAGCTTGCTTCTCTCCGGAAGCAGAGGGGACAGGTCTGCTATAAACTGAGCAATATTTGCCACCCACTGTCTACAGCGCCAAAGGCTCTATACAGAACCAGGAGTAGCCCCTGAGCATTGGCATGTGTTATTTAAAGGAAAAACAGCCCCATTTTCCACTTTGCAGAGAGGCGCCGGGGAGTGAGAGGCAAGGCCCCAGGCCCTCCTTCACTCCTCCTTGCGACTCACCAAACTCTAAATATCTGCAGGGCTAGCCATAATGTGTAAAATAAGAGGAGAGAGATGCAGAGACAGAGAGATAGAGAGAAGAGAGAGGAAACTGGGGTCCACTGTATTAAGGCGGGTGGGGGGCTGGGGGGGAGACGTTCATTGGTGGTGGAAATGGGAGGGCACTGGTGGAGGGATGGGTGCTGGAATACTGTATTACCAAGAACCAATTATGGACACCTTTGTAATTGTGTGTTTCACGGTGGGATAATAAAAAAATTAAAAAATTAAAACATGCTGGCTGAAAAGTTCTGAGTTAAAGGATGAAGGCATGCAGATCCAAGAAGCCCCGATGCGTACCAGCATGAAGAGAGCCCCCAAAGAAAGGCCCCAAGACACATCCTAGTCAAAGTAATGGATGCCATAGACAGAACATAATTATTCAGACAGTAAGATCAAAGAAGGAAATTGTATACAAAGGAGCATCCATTTGACTCGGCAGACTTCTCGGAAGAGACCCTCAGAGCCCGAAGGCAGTGGTGGGATAGAGTAAAAAAACTCAATGAAATGAATGCCTCAAAAGAATTCTTATCCAGCTAAACTCTACTAAGATTTGAAGGAGATATGCAACTTCTTGGATAAATAGCTTAGGAACTTTGTAAAATCAAAACCAACCTTAAAAAGAAGGACTAAAAGATCTACTCTAAAGGAGACATAACCCAAAAACAACCAACCTATACAGAAAGATGGCACAAAATCCCATGACAATAATCTCTCAATGTCAATGGGTCTAAATGCACCGTTAAAGAGACACAGAGTGGCAAAATGGATCAAAAAATTGAATCCGACATTCTGCTGCCTTCAAGAAACACACCTGAACAATCAGGGCAAAGACAGGCTCAAAATATAAGGCTGGAAAACAATCCTTCCTTCAAACAACCCATCCAAAAGGCTGGGGTAGCCATACTGGTATCCGACAACATAGACTTCAAGGCTGAAGAAGGTCAGAAGGGACAGTGAAGGTCACTTCTTAATAGTCAAGGATACATATATCAGGAAGAAATCATGCTATTAAACATATATGCACTCAGAAGGGCCAACAAAATACCTAAAACAACTACTAATAGACTTCAAAGAAGACATTGACAGCAACACAATTGTAGTTGGAGACTTCAACACTTCTCTATCAACCCTGGATAGATCGACAAGATTGAAACTTACCAAGGAAGATACAGCCCTAAAAGAAAGAGATGGAAGAAAGAGGGCTGGTAGACATATACAGGGCATTTCATCCCCAAAAAGCTGAATACACTTTCTTCTCCAGTGCACATGGAACATACTCAAAATAGATCACATGCTGAGCCATAAATCATACCTCCATAAAATCAAGAAGATAGAAAATTGGGCCAACTATTTTTTCAGACCATGATGCACTGAAAATAGAAGTTAATTGTACACAAAAATGGAGACCAATACCAAGTACCTAGAAACTAAACAGCTCACTGCTGAACAACCAGCAAAGTCATAAAAGAAATCAAAGAGAAATCCAAAGATTCCTGGAAACAAATGAGACTGAAGACACGAATTACCAGAACTTGTGGATACAGCGAAGGCAGTGTTGGAGGCAAGTTCATAGCTCTTCAAGCATTCATCAGAAAAAGAAAAAAAGGCCATCACAAACAGTCTGACTTTACAACTTAAGATCTTAGAGAGTGATCAACAAAAGGAGCCCAACCCAAGCAGAAAGAAAAAAAATAAAACTTAGAGCAGAAATCAATGAATGGAATGTCAAAAAAAAACAATCCAGAAGATCAACGAAACCAAAAGCTGGTTCTTTGAAAAAATAAACAAGATTGACAAACCACTTGCAAGACTTGTAGAAAAGGAAAAGAGAGGACCCAAATAAATAGAATCAGAAATGAAAAACGGGACATCACAACAGAAACCACAGAAATTCAAAAATCATCAGAGATTACTATGAGAGCCTGTAATGCCACGAAACAAGAGAACCTAGAAGAAATGGACAAATTCCTGAATTCCTATAGCCTCCCAAGTCTGCAACAAGAAGATTTGAATACCTCAACAAACCTATCTCCATCGAGGAGATGGAATCGGTAATCAAAAGTCTCCCCAAACACAAAAGCCCAGGTCCAGATGGATTCACCAGTGAATTCTACAAAACCTTTAAAGAGGACCTACTCCCAATTCTTTTCAAGCTCTTCCGGCAAATTGAAGAAACAGAAACACTCCCAAATAGCTTTTACGAGGCACATATCACCCCTGATACTCAAAGCAGACAGAGATGTCACAAAAAAGGAAAACTACAGACCAATCTCCCTGATGAACACAGATGCTAAGATCTTCAGCAAAATACTAGCAAATAGAATCCAAAGAGTCATCAAAAAGATTATACACCATGACCAAGTGGGATTCATCCCGGGAATGCAAGGATGGTTCAACATCCTGCAAGTCAATCAACATAATACATCATATCAACAAAAGAAAAATAAAAACCATATGATCATATCAATTGATGCAGAGAAGGCATTTGACAAGATTCAACACCCGTTCATGATAAAAGCTCTCTGTAAAATGGGGATTGAAGGAACCTTCCTCAAGATAATCCAGGCCATCTACTACAAGCCCACAGCGAGCATCATTCTCAATGGGGAAAAACTGAAGCCTTCCTTAAGATCAGGGGACAAGACAAGGCTGCCCACTCTCACCACTTCTATTCAATATAGTACTGGAAGTACTTGCCATAGCAATCAGGGAAGAAAAAGACATTAAGGGCATCCGGATAGGAAGGGAAGAGGCCAAGTTGTCACTATTTGCAGATGACATGATATTATACCTGGAAACCCAGAAACTCTCTACCAAGAGGCTCCTAGAAATAATACATTCCTATAGTAGAGTGGCAGGGTACAAAATCAATACCCAAAAGTCAATGGCCTTCCTATATGCAAACAGCGAAGAGAAGAAAGGGACATTAAAGAAACTATCCCATTCACAAGTGTGCACGCAGAAAATCAAATACCTAGGAATCAGTTTGACAAAGAATGTAAAGGATCTCTACAAAGAAAACTACAAAACGTTACTTCAGGAAATAAAAGAAGACCTGAGGAAATGGAGACACATTCCCTGCTCATGGATTGGAAGGGTTAACATTATCAAAAATGGTAATACTCCCTAGAGCTTTATACAGATTCAATGCGGTCCCTATAAAGATACCCATGATGTTCTTCAAAGAATTTGAACAAACACTCCTGAAATTTGTATGGAATAATAACCCCCCACAATAGCTAAAGCAATCCTTGGGAAAAAAGATGGGAGGTATCACTTTCCCCAACCTCAAGCTCTACTACAGAGCAGTTGTAATTAAGACAGTGTGGTATTGGTATAGAGACAGACCCGTAGACCTATGGAATAGAACTGAGTATCCTGAAACACATTCTTAAATATACAACCACTTAATCTTCGATAAAGGAGCAAAAAATATTAAGTGGAGCAAAGAAAGCCTCTTCAACAAATGGTGCTGGGAAAACTGGGCAGCTACATGTAAAAAAATGAACTTAGACCTCCTTCTAACGCCATGCACAAAAGTCAGATCAAAATGGATTCTAGATCTCAACATCAGACATGAATCTATAAGGTACATCGAAGAAAACATAGGAGAAACGCTCTACGACATTGAAACTAAAAGTATCTTTAAAGAACGACACACCACTGACCAAGCAAATGGAAGCAAAGATAAACAAATGGGATTATATAAAAAATTGAAAAGCTTCTGCACCTCAAAAAGCGGTGACCAAGATACAAAGACAATCCACAGAGTGGGAAAGGATATTCACCCAATACCCATCTGACAAGGGGTTAATATCCAGGATATATCAGGCACTGGTAGCACTTCACAAGAAGAAAAACAGCCAACCCCATCAAAAAATGGGAGAAGAAATGAACAGAAGCTTCCAAAAGAAGAAATTCGAATGGCCCAAAAGGCATATGAAAAAGTGCTCTTCATCTTTAATCATCAGGGAGATGCAAATCAAAACAACAATGAGGTACCATCTCACACCACAGAGACTGGCAACATCCAAAACAGCAAGAACAACCGGTGCTGGCGTGGATGTGGGGAAAAAAGGACTCTGATCCACTAGTTGGTGGGAGTGCCGACTGGTCCAGCCCTTTTGGAAAACAATATGGGCATTCCTCCGAAAAACTAGATATTGAGCTCCCATTTGATCCAGCAATAGCACTCCTGGGAATATACTCTGGAGACCGAAAAACACATAGCAGAAGCACTATCTGTACTTCAAAGCAATACAGCTTAATTCTAGCCACCCACCTTCTGTAAGAATGTTGGTTGTCTTCATCTGGTAGATTAAAAATGACTAATGTATAGTAATCACTGCTGATGTTATACATGACCACTATTTTGAAAGTTGTAGGGCTCTGAGGTGGTGTTTCAAACTCAGTAAAGGAGGAAAGTGAATCTCAACTAATAAATTACATCTTGAAATAGACACAATAGTGTTTGTGCGAGAATTACACCAGTGGTGTCTGGCACACCACAATTTAACTGCACCAGACCAGTTCTATCTGTCCCAACACTGACCAACACTGCTTCTCGGTTTCTCATCATTATGTATTATCACTTGATCACTTGATCACTTGAATCCGTTATTCATCGATTTGCCCAGCGAGACAATGCTATCTGTTGGACCCCTATCACGTGCCAATGTAGCCCAATGTATCTGGTTGATTCAGAATATGAAGGCCTCAAGCCATTCCTTCAGGGTCTTGACAAGGGTGTATGTTGCCGAGATCTAAACACAGCTCAGCATGACAAGAAAAATTACAAGTCTTGTGACAAGTGTTGCATTCAGGATCTCCTGCAAAACATCCCAACTACTATTAGCATTGACAGACATGGGTTAGGGGTGTGGTGTGTGTGTGTGTGTGTGTGTGTGTGTGTGTGTGTGTGAAGTAAGAGGCTAAAAAACGTGGGATGCAAGCTCACGACTCTACCTTTACACACACTTTCTGCAGGCAAAATGCTGAAGGCCTTTTTCTCCAAGTCCAGCAAACCAAACTTGCCACACCAGCGAAACCATCAAAACCTTGGCTACTCATAGCCTTAGTTGATTCTGAAGACCAATGCAGCAAAGAGGAAAAAATCCAGTTCAGAAGCTGAGCAGTGCTCCTTTGGCGCCACCCTCTGCCTTAAGGAGGCGTGGAGCAAAGGCAGGCTCAGGAGGTATATGAGTGAAGGCTTCCAATGGTTTTCTTGAAGGCTGATTTGGACAGTACCTTACATGTGACAGAGTGGACTTTGCTCCTGGTATTATTGAACCTGCACAACTTACTTCCCCTAGCCAAAGAGCCCACGAAGCCTGACCCCCTGGTTACACACTGCCCCTCAAGCACCTCAGCAGCTGCTTGGCACCCAGTTGCCCTGCTACCAGGTTTGTAGCATATTAAAGCGCATGAAATGCGAAGACCCGATGGAGCACTTTGGCTCTTGGGGTGGGAGAGGTAAAGAGGCAGGACCTGGCGCTGCAGCAGTGGGCCAGGGAGAGGATCAGTCGAAGGTGTTGAAGATATATTAAAAAAAAAAAGAAATTGTTGCGGATCTAAGGTGCTGCATCTTTGCTCTCGGTGCCTCCCGCAAATCACTCCGTAGATAAAGGTAGTCTAAATGTGGCCGGTTTATCCATGTATGCTGTACTAGCTGGTATAAATGTTCTCCCATGATACCACAATCGTCTTGGGACTAGCTAGATCTTTAGCTTATTAGCCTAGCCGCTGGACCCTAGTAGTCAGACAGAGAAAATGCTGTTTGCTTCAAGCAAACAAGCAACTCCTGATATACTCAAAGGCAACTAAAATATAAAACCACAATGAAGTAGAAGGGACTTGTGGCTTGGAGAAATATTTAACTGGCATTAGTAGTCCTTGGTACAGAGACGCTGCCATCTCAAAACCCTTCTCTACACTACAAAAGGCATTCCCAGGCAGTTTTGACAAAGCTTATTGGCATAGTGAAGGCCCTAGGAGAGAGGTGCGGGGGAGGGTTACCTAAAGAGGCATTGGACCCTCCTGCTTTTTCCATAATGGTGGGAGGAAGGTCTGAGTTACAGGTATATAAACTAGCCGGTTCCGGCTCAGGCCTTCTTCTTTGTGGGATCTCTCCTTGTGAGCGCTCATTCCCCCTTAGAGCCTTATACTCCTTTTACCCATACCTTTTACATGTGTTGCATCGCTCTTGGCTTACGTGGCTGGGGATTCTAGCCTGGAATCTATTTTCGGAGTTTCTTTTTGCTGATTTGCATCCTGAACCTGTGATGATGAAGCCTTTTTTTAAAAACTGCGCCAGTTCTGAGTTTTCATTACAGTTCCTTGCCCGGCCGGAAATTTAGAAGGGAACTTCGCTTCCCAACACTATCAGGGGACGGCGGACGCCCGACAGAGAATGAAACCAGGAGAATACTCCTGGTAGGCAAAGAGATCATTCCACTACCCTGAAATCTGGGGATAGAACTCTAATACCAGAATGCAGGACCTAGCTTTCATGTGGACATAGGCGGGCAGGGCATGGTGTGCTTCTGCTGACCCAGCATCCAGCCTGCACATCAATGGGAGACCAGGACACAGGCTTCCCAGCAGGATCAGGCAGGCGGGCTGGATCTAATACACAGTGGGAGGCAGGAAACTTCAGGTGGAAGCACTGAGTCTGGAGTGAGGGGGACACCCAGGAACTGGAAGCAGCCTGTAATAGTGGACAAGTCTTAGGGATCATCACCTTATGACAGGACCTGGCCTTGGACCTGCAGAACTCAGCCGGGCCCTTTAATAAGCTGATCAGTTGCTGGCGGAAAACAGGACAGGTTTAGGGTGGCCTCCTGCCCCTGTCCACACACATAACTGGCCAGTTAGACTCTGAAGGCCTTTGCCCCTCAGGCGAGAAACCCACGCCCCTGGCTGTACTCTGTAGGGCTCACAGGGTCTCCCCAACAGCTCACCTGGACCTCATCTTCCTACAGATAGAGAGCCGCCAGGAGATAAGGTCTCGCCTCCCCCTCCCACCTTTGCAATAACAGTAACTTCCCCCCCAGCCTGAAGCCTGGGGCAGTGGGGATATGATTCGGAGTGGTGATTAGGGTAAGAAACACAACACAAGCCCTGACTCAGCATGGCGTGGGGGTGGGAGGAAACCAAAGGGGGCATGGTCAATGAGACTCAATTTCCCCAGAAGCCAAGGGAACTCAGCAAAGGCCAAACTGAAGATGCTCCTCCAGGCAAGGCCCAGGCAAGAGTAGGAGTGCAGGAAGCAGCATTTTAGGAGCACCAGCAGCACCCACAGATGCAGGGAACCTCCCCATGAGGCAGCTCTGGGGAGTGGGGGCCAGACTTTGGGGGCACCTTCCAGAACTGAAAGAGAGTGGGACACGACCCTCAGGGTACCTCCTGCGGAGACCCACCCCAGAAAGTCAGGAATCCAAATCCAGTGTGCCAGTCAGTGACTCAGGTTTGTACTGGTCAACACAGGGTCGTGACACCTCAAGCTTAACCCAGTTAGAGCGCCACCCTGTCAACCCCTGGGACTGCCCAAGTTCTAGCTTCCTGTTCCCTTCCTCTCACCCTCAGGCTAAGGGCTTCCTGTCTCCCCTCATTCCGCAATCCGGAGTTCTCATACGAGGCCTGATTAAGAAGCACAAATCCTCCCCTGCCTCAGAACTTCTGCTGGGGCGCTGCCGAACTCCCTTCCCACCCCAGAAACAAGGGAATTTGAGGTGAAGCCAGTATAGCGAGTCTGCATCGCCTCAATATTCAGGCCAGACTACTTGAATACGCTCAGGTTTTACCTGCAGCCCTCAGTCTCATCTGGCGTGGCAGATTATTGTTTTTTTAGTTAAGCCCAAAGCAGGCGCTTCCCTGGAAAGCAGCCTTCACGTAAGAACACCACTCTGGTAGTGCAAGCATCATCCTTCATCAAGCGAACTACGAACCTCTTAATGTGCTATCTGGACTTCTAAGCAGACCACACTCCTCTTCCGTGGCCAGGGCCCAGGAGAGTCTCCCTTCAGGCGCAGCATCAAGCGACGGCTGACTCTACATTTGGTACTCTGGAGCATTCAGGAGGAGCCTGGAAAGATACAACTGAGATCCCCACTCAGACCAGTAAAGCTGCTTCCGCCCAGAGGTATTTATGGGATCCGAACTCCCAGTGGCTGTTTCTGGAACTCCGTGGTTCCTCACACGCACATTTAGGTAAGTACCTCATTAGGCAAGATTGCTGAGCCCGCTTCTCCAGATCTCAGGCCCATGAGAGTCTCAATGAAGATGAATTGGTTCCAGGTGCGCGGCGGCCGCACATTGGAAGAGCCAAGGCCTCCCTCAGGTGGAGCTGGGATTCGGGCTATGGACGATTCATGGTGATCCCTCATGATTTGGATAACACAGTGGGTTGCCTTGATTCTGAAGGGCTCTTGGGAGCATGCCAGCTAATTGGGACCAGCCAGGAGGGGGTGGAAGGAAGGGGGAAAGACCCTGGAAGAATGGAATAATTGCAGTCCAGGCTTAGCTGCCTCTA
>JAJIBD010038224.1:0-31459 GCA_021461705.1 Cryptotis parvus | reverse complement strand
CCACAATACTCAGGGCCACACCCCACAATGCTCAGGACCACACCCGTAATGATCAGGGCCACACCCCACAATGCTCAGGACCACCCCCGTAATGATCAGGGCCACACCCATAGAAGACTCAGGGCCACGCCACACTCCACAATACTCAGGGCCACACCCACAATGCTCAGGACCACACCCCGCAATGATCAGGGCCACCCCGCGCAAGGCTCAGGGCCACACTCCACAATGCTCAGGTCACCCCACAATGCTCAGGGCATCGCCCCACAATGCTAGGGCCATGCCCTACAATGCTCAGGGCCACTCCCCAAATGCTCTTGGCCACACTTCACAATGCTCAGGGCCACACTCCACAATGCTCAGGGCCACACACCACAATGCTCAGGGCCACACCCCGCAATGCTCTGGATCACGCCCCACAATGCTCAGGGCCACGCCTCATGCTCAGGACCATACTCCACAATGCTCAGGGCCACACCCCGCAATGATCAGGGCCACACACCACAATACTCAGGGCCACACCTGGCAATGCTCAGGGCCACGCCCGCAATGCTTAGGCCATACTCGGCAATGCTCTGGGCCACACGCCACCATGCTCAGGGCCACGCTCTACCATGCTCAGGGCCACGCCCCACAATGCTCAGGGCCACACCCCACAATGTTGTGGGCCACACTCCACCATGCATAGGGCCACGCCCCGCAATGCACAGGGCCACACCCCACAATGCCCAGGGCCACACCACATCGCTCAGGGCCACACCCCACAATGCTCAGGGCCACACTCCACCATGCTCAGGGCCACGTGCCGCAATGCTCAGGGCCACGCCCCACAATGATCAGGGCCACACTCCACCATGTTCAGGGCCACCCCCCACAATGCTCAGGGCCACACCCCACAATGCTCAGGCCACACCCCACAATGCTCAGGGTCTTGCCCCACAATGCTCAAGGCCACACCCCACAACGCTCAGTGCCACGCCCCCACAATGCTCAGGGCCACGCCCCAGAATGCTCTGGCCCACACTCTCAATGTTCAGTGCGATGCCCCCCACAATGCTCAGTGCCACACCCCACAATGCTAGGGCCACACCCCACAATGCTCAGGGCCACACCCAGCAACACTCAGAGACTTCGCCCCACAATGCTCAGGGCCACACCGGCAATGCTTAGGAGTTACTCCTGGGGATGCTCAGGGACCATGGGAAGCTGGGGACTGAACCTGGATCAGCTGCCAGCAAGCCAAGTTCTTTGCCCATAGTACTTTCCTCGAGCCTCTGATCTCACTTTTAAATATTTCCACTTGGGTCATCTTTCTATAGCAACTTTGTTTTTCTCAAGGCCAAATCCATATCACTTTTTGTTTTCTTTTCTTTCCCTTTTTAACACTCAAAACTTTCTAGTTTTATTGAATCACAGTGAATGACAATGTTGCTAAATTATTTATGAATTTCAGGCATGCAATGTTCCAACACCAATACCTTAACCAGTGTCCACGTTGCTCCAATGTCTTGCTTCCCTTCCACCTCTCTGGCAGGCAATTTTTCCCTCCCCCATTGTCCTACTTCCCTACCCCTACCCTATTCCAACCCCAGTGGCAAGCTACCTACTAAACACATATTCTTCTTGCTCTTTTTTTTTTTTTTAAATTTTTTATTATACCACCTTGAGACATTTGCTTTTCTTTTCTTCTGCCTTTGGGCTGTTACTCCCCCCTAAAATGTTTTTGTATATCCTATACATCAAAGAGATGATTCTGAACCTTCCCCTCTCCACACTTATTCCTAAGTTTATCAGTAACTATCCAATGAAAATATCCAACATACAGACTCATCACTCTGTTCTTGTTATGTATTTCTCCACTGATTTCTAAAGCATCCCAGAAAAAAATAGCACCATCCATGACATTAGTGCTAAAGTGTACAGATATTCCACAACACCAGGTCATGCCTTCCTTGAAATATGATGAATCTGGGGGGGTCAGAGCGATGGTCCAGTGGGTAGGGTGTTTGCCTTGCATGCAGCGGACCCGGGTTCGATCCCCGGCATCCCATATGGTGCCCTGAACACAGCCAGGAGTGATTTCTGGAGTGCAGAGCCAGAAGTAACCCCTGAGCATTGCCGGGTGTGACCCAAAAAGGAAAAAAAAGAAAGAAAGAAATATGATGGGGGCTGGGCGATAGCCCAGCGGGTAGGGCGTTGCCTTGCCGTGGCCGGCCCATGTCGGCCTGGGTTCGATCCCTGGCATTCCATTGGTCCCCGAGCACCGCCAGGGGTAATTCCTGAGTGCAGAGCCAGGGTAGTAGCCCTAACATCGCGGTGTGACCCAAAACAAAAAAAAAAAGAAATATGATGAATCTCATTGGATCCACATCATGGCTCTTAAACAGGGCTCTCACAAGGGCAGCATAGCTACCCCAAGCACATTAGGCCAATAGTTCACAGCATCATGGGAAAACAACGCAGGAAATTAGCCCTGAAGACTTAACAAGGAATAGCCACATACATAAACTGTCTGATAAAGAATTCAGAGAGGAAATGGTGAAGATGTTCAATGAGTTCAGGGAAACAGAGGAATAGACATATAATAAAATACGGAGGGATATGAGAGAAACAGTGCAATGGTCAACCAATAAAATACACCAGCAAATGAGAGCAGAAATAAAAAAACTACAAACAGAAGTGTCATTAACAAAAATCTGGGTCGATCAAATGGAAAAACTCAATGGGTGCCCTCAACAGTAGAATGTCAACAGCTGAAGACAGAATCAATGAGCCTGAAGATGAGCTGCAGAGAGCATTCAGGCAGCAACAGAAGATGGGGAAGTCCTCAAATAGCTCCAGAACAGGAAAGAGAACATTGAAATGAATTCAAGAGAAATAGCATAAGAATCATCGGCTTCCCAGAGAGACAGGGAGGTAACCCCAATGAGACAGGAAGGGTTAAAGACATCATTGCTTAGGGGCCCGAGCGATAGCCCAGCGGGTAAGGCGTTTGCCTTGCACGTGGCCAGCCATGCCGACCCGGGTTCGATCCCTGGCATCCCATATGGTCCCCTGAGCACCGCCAGGAGTAATTCCTGAGTGCAGAGCCAGGAGAAACCCCTGAGCATTGCCAGGTGTGACCCAAAAAGAAAAAAATGGGGCCAGAACGATAGCCCAGCGGGTAGGGCGTTTGCCTTGCACGTGGCCGGCCTGTTCGGCCCGGGTTCGATCCCTGGCATCCCATATGGTCCCCAGAGCACCGCCAAGAGTAACCCCCTGAGCATCGCTGGGTGTAACCCAAAAAAAAAATTGAAAGAAAGAGAGAGAGAAAGAAAGAGAGAGAGGAAGGAAGAAAGGAAGGAAGGAAGGAAGAAAGGAAGGAAGAAAGGAAGGAAGAAAGGAAGGAAGAAAGGAAGGAAGAAAGGAAGGAAGAAGAAAGAAAGGAAGGAAGAAAGGAAGGAAGAAAGGAAGGAAGAAAGGAAGGAAGAAAGGAAGGAAGAAAGGAAGGAAAGGAAGAAAGGAAGAAAGGAAGAAAGGAAGAAAGGAAGAAAGAAAGGAAGAAAGGAAGAAAGGAAGAAAGGAAGAAAGGAAGAAAGGAAAGAAAGAAAGAAAGGAAGAAAGGAAGAAAGGAAGAAAGGAAGAAAGGAAGAAAGGAAGAAAGGAAGAAAGGAAAGAAAGGAAGAAAAGGAAGAAAGGAAGAAAGGAAGAAAGGAAGAAAGGAAGAAAGGAAGAAAGGAAGAAAGGAAGAAAGGAAGAAAGGAAGAAAGGAAGAAAGGAAGAAAGGAAGAAAGGAAGAAAGGAAGAAAGGAAGAAAGGAAGAAAGGAAGAAAGGAAGAAAGAAAGAAAGAAAGAAAGAAAGAAAAGAAAGAAAGAAAGAAAGAAAGAAAGAAAGAAAGAAAGAAAGAAAGAAAAGAAAGAAAGAAAGAAAGAAAGAAAGAAAGAAAGAGCAAGCCCAGGAACAACAAGTCAGCCTTAACTGTCTTCTGTTTCTACACAAAAGGATGCAGTTCCAATAACACAGGAGCATGCAAAGGGCACAAAGAGAAAAAGCAACATTTAGAGAACCATTGAGCTTACCTGGGAATTTGATACCTACTGAGAAGGAGACAAAGGGCTGTAAGCAAATGGAACCCAACAATTGCTGAAAAGTTCTCAGAGCTGGAGGCTGCAGGCACCCAAATCCAAGAAGCTGGAAGGATAACCAGCTAAGAGAGACCTAATAAAAAGACCCAAGACACATCCTAGTCAGAACAAGTGCTATAGAGACACAATACTGCCAGCCGCAAGACCAAAGAAGAAAATTTCATACAAAGGAGCAGCCCTGAGATTTACAGCAGAGCTATCAGATGAAACACTCTGAGCCAAAAGAGCAGTGGGATATAGTGAAAAAACTTAATGAAGTGAAAGCCTCACCAAGAATACTTTATCTTTGCGAGACTCTCATTCCAACCTGAAGGAACAATTCACAACTTCGTGGATAACAGCTCAGGAACTTCACAGATTCAAACCCAACGTTAAGGGGCCGCAGTGATAGTCCAGTGGGTAGGGCATTTGCCTTGCACATGGCCAACCTGGGTTCCATCCCCGGCATCCCATATGGTCCCCAGAGACCGCCAGGAGTAATTCCTGCGCAAAGAGCCAGGAGGAGCCCCTGAGTGTCGCCAGGTGTGACCCAAAAAAGCAAAATAATAATAATAATAATAATAATAATACAACCCAACTTTAAAAGAAGGATTGAAGGGGCTACTGTAAGACAAGACAAAAAATATATATGTAGGGGCTGGAGTGATAACCCACCGGGTAGGGCTCATGCCGGCCTGGGTTCGATCCCCGGCATCCCATATGGTCCCCCGAGCACCGCCAGGAGTGATTCCTGAGTGCAGAGCCAGGAGAAACCCTGAGCATTGCCGGGTGTGACCCAAAAAAGCAAAAAAAAATATATATATATATATATATATATATATATATATATATGTATAGGCTTTTATATATCTCATATGGGCTGGACATGTAATGCGATTTGGAGACAACCACTGGACTAGAGTCATTACCGACTGGATCCCAAGGGATGTCAAAAGATCATGTGGCCGCCCACCTACAAGATGGTCAGACTTCCTTGTTAAGACCCTGAAGGAACGGTTTGAGGCTCTTCCTATTCCTGAATCAACCAGATGCCATTGGGCTACATTGGCACGTGATAGGGTCCAATGGAAATGTTAGTGGCGCCCGCCGAGCAAATCGATGAATAACGGGATTCAAGTGATCAAGTGATCAAGTGACATGGCTATATGTGAGATGTGTATGATTAATCTCTATACACGTGATGAATCTCTAAGTGCCTCAGCAGAGACGCCGTGGGCAGGATGACTGTCACGGATTCTCGTGGGTATTCGTCACTCCTCATCCACCATCTCTTAGCCTAAGGAATTTAAACTTCCTGCATTGGGATCTGCCCTGCCCTGCAGACCAAGCCACAGGGTGATACCCTGAACCCCCTTTGGAACAGACGCCCCAGGCTGCCAGGAAACAGCCTCCCATTGAGAGTGGCTGCCCAGGGCCAGTCTGGCAGCTCATGCTCCGAGCTGATTGGCTGCTTTGAACATTTCTTGTCTTGTTTTGGAGGGGAGAGGAGTTTAGAGTCACACCCAGTGATGTTCAGGGGACACTCCTGGCTCTGTACTCAGGAATTACTCCTGATGATGCTTAAGGGACCATTGGGATGCTGGGGACAAATTCCCTACCTTTTGCACCATAGCTTTAGACCCACAAACACTTTCATTGTTTTTTAACAGTGCATTATAAGTGATCTGCATTAGACACTAAAGTCGCTGATTTCCATTCCAAAGCGTCTAACTTAGCATCTTCCTGTCACTGCTGCCTGTCCAGCTATGTGGTGTGTCTGTGTCCGTGTGTGTGTATTAAGTGTAGGGTATCACTTCACTTGGATCACTTGTCTTTCCGTTGTTCATCTATTTGCTTGAATGGGCACCAGTGACATCTCCATGTTGTTGCAGGACACTTAAAAGCCTAAGCCTCTGCATCTGCCCTGGATTGCCTCCTGCAGGTCACTTCGTAGATAGGGGGTAGTTTAAATGTGGCAGTTAATCTGACCATGTATTCTATACTGGCTAGTATAAATATTCTCGCATGTTACCACAATCATCGTGGGACTAGCTAGATCTTACCAGCATATTTGCCTGGCCACGTTGGATCTCTAAGTAATTAGACCAGAGAGAAATGCTGTTTGCCTCCAAGCAAGCAAGCATGGCTCCCTGATTAACTCAAAGGCAACTAAAATACAAAACAACCATGAAGTAGACTAGACTCTTGTGAAAGCTTGGAGAAATATTTAACTGGCATTAGTATTAGTCTTTGGTACAGAGACATGCCATCTCAGAAACCCCCTTCTCTACCCTATAAGGCATTTCCAGGCAGATCTTGGCTCAAAACATTAGCATATAATAGGGCCTAGGTGAGGTGCTGGGAGAAATTACCTAAGGGCATTTGACCCTTCCTGCTTCCCATCATAGTAGGAGGTCTGAGTTGCAGGGGTATAAAACCAGCCTGCTTTCTCTCTCTCTCTCTCTCTCTCTCTCTCTCTCTCTCCCACATCTCTTTTTTTTTGCTTTTTTTTTGGGGGTCACACCCAGCAATGCTCAGGGGTTACTCCTGGCTCTGCACTCAGGAATTACTCCTGGCGGTGCTAGGGGGGACCATATGGGATGCTGGGGATCGAACCCGGGCCGGCATGGGCCTACCGTATGCAAGGCAAACGCCCTACCCACTGGGCTATCGCTCCGGCCCTCTCTGGGATCTCTTTTGGGCTCTCTTTTGGGGCTTGCACTCTTCTTGGGAGTCTTGTCTTTGTCTCCTTTTTACAGGGTATTTACATGTGGTGGCCGCCATCTTGGCCTACACGTGACTGGGGTTCTAGCCGGGAATCCTAAGCACAGGGTTTTTCCTATTGCTGATTTGTATGCCTGAACCTGTGATAAGTAAAACATTTTAAAACCTGCATCGGATTCCTGAGTTTTCATCCATTCCCCGCCGGCTTTGGAGGTAGAAGGAAACTCGCTTCCCGGCACTGTAGGGGGACCCGGGCGGCATTCCCGACAGCTCCTCCCAGCTCTGCTAGGAGGCTTTGAATTAGCTTGGGTCCTTGTAAACAGCCAAAAGGTCTCCTGAAGTTGCTGTATTTCTATAGAGCTATTTTCCCATTTTCATCTCTAGATAGCCCAGCCCAGGATGGGCCAGGTTGGGAAGTTTGGGCGGATTTCTAGCTATAAAATAAGCTGCAATCGGGGCTGGAGCGATAGCCCAGCGGGTAGGGCGTTTGCCTTGCACGCAGCCGGCCCATGCCGGCCCGGGTTCGATCCCGGCATCCCATATGGTCCCCCCGAGCACCGCCAGGAGTAATTCCTGAGTGCAGAGCCAGGAGAAACCCCTGAGCATCGCCAGGTGTGACCCAAAAAGCAAAAAATAATAATAATAATAATAAAATAAAAAATAAGTAAAACTTTTTAAAAATAATAATAAAAAAAATAAATAAAATAAGCTGCAAGAAGAAAGAAGGGTCTCTCTTTTCCCCTTTTGCCATTTCGGCTTCCCTTGGCATTTTGCTTCTCGGTCCTCTCCATTCTCTGTTGGGCCTCAACACGTGGTGGCAGCCATCTTGGCCTACACATGGGTGGGGCCTAGCTGGGAACCAAGAGTCCGGAGGTTTTCCCTGCTCTTGGATTGTATATCGGAACCTATGTTAGTAAAGCCCTTTTAAAACAGCATCGGATTCCTGAGTTTTCATCCATTCCCCGCCGGCTTCAGAGGTAGAAGGGAACTCGCTTCCCAGCACTGTTGGGGACCCCAGTGGCGTCCCCAACACCATAGGTCCTGTCTTGTGCTAGTGTAGCCCAAGGGCATCTGCTTGCTCCAGGAACACAAAGAACCTCAAACCATTCGTTTAGGTCATGGGAATGAGGTCTATAATTGTTACTGCTTTTTGGCATATCAAATACGACACGGATAGTAAATGTGGGGTGTGTGTTATATATACACGTGCATACATAAAACACATTAATCCAGGAGACTCCGGAAAAGGAAATAGCTCTAGTCTTCATCAGCACTTTGGGTTATTGTGGAAGGTGCCATCTCGCGGAGCTGTGCCTGCCTTTGCTGAAATGTTAATTTTGCTACAGGTGATGTGCTCATTCCATTATTCAAACTACAAAGACACTTGGAAACACAAGAGCACCATGCCTTATCTCCCTTCCTGGGTTGGATCCACAGCACTAAAATAAAATCCAAGGGGCCGGAGCGATAGTACAGCCGGGAGGGAGTTAGCCTTGCACACGGCCAACCCGGGTTTGATCCCCGGCATCCCTTATAGTCCCGGAGCTCTGCCAGGAGTAATTCCTGAGTGCAGAGCCAGGGGTAACCCTGAGCGTTGCCGGGTGTGACCCAAAAAAGCAAAAAAAATAAATAAATAAATTGAATCCAAGTCCAAGAGCACATGCAGTCCTGGGGAGAACAAGGAAGGACGGAGGCGTGGCACTGG
The DNA here is from genome assembly GCA_021461705.1 of Cryptotis parvus. NCBI lineage: Eukaryota > Metazoa > Chordata > Mammalia > Eulipotyphla > Soricidae > Cryptotis > Cryptotis parvus. The sequence continues at coordinate 22,926 of JAJIBD010038224.1, read as the reverse complement.
GTTCAGGAGGCAGAGGACGGAACTCAGATGCTTAGAGATGACAGCTAGAAGCTTTGGTCAGTTCTGTGAGGTGGTTGTTGCGGTGCTCACAACCTGGCAAGTTTCAGAGAAACGTGCAGGAAGTGAAAGTCACCCTCCGTGTGGCCGGCCGAAAGGCATTGTGCAATATCCCACCAGCCGCGGGCCCCCAGCCATCTGAAACCTCAGCACTAACGGAGACGGCCGCATCCCTTCTCTCCACCCCACAAAAGATGTCCTTGCTGATCTGCAGAGGACAACACTTTCCTTGAGGGACAAGAGAAAGACTGGGACCTACTTCTGTCACTCCGCCAGCCCCCGAGTTGAGTCTCCATCATTATACCGCCAGCCCCTGAGTTGAGTCTCCGTCATTATACCGCCAGCCCCTGAGTTGAGTCTCCATCATTATACCGCCAGCCCCTGAGTTGAGTCTCCGTCATTATACCGCCGGCCCTGAGTTGAGTCTCCGTCATTATACCGCCAGCCCCTGAGTTGAGTCTCCGTCATTATACCTCCAGCCCCTGAGTTGAGTCTCCGTCATTACACCGCCAGCCCCTGAGTTGAGTCTCCATCATTACACTGCCAGCCCCTGAGGTTGAGTCTCCGTCATTATACCGCCAGCCCCTGAGTTGAGTCTCCATTATTATACCGCCGGCCCTGAGTTGAGTCTCCATCATTATACCTCCAGCCCCTGAGTTGAGTCTCCATTATTATACCACCAGCCCCTAAGTTGAGTCTCCATCATTATACCGCCAGCCCCTGAGTTGAATCTCTATCATTATACCGCCAGCCCCTGAGTTGAGTCTCCATTATTATACCGCCGGCCCTGAGTTGAGTCTCCATCATTAACCTCCAGCCCCTGAGTTGAGTCTCCATTATTATACCGCCAGCCCCTGAGTTGAGTCTCCGTCATTATACCGCCAGCCCCTGAGTTGAGTCTCCATCATTATACCGCCAGCCCCTGAGTTGAGTCTCCGTCATTATACCGCAAGCCCCTGAGTTGAGTCTCCTCATTATACGCAGGCCCCTGAGTTGAGTCTCCGTCATTATACCCCCAGTCCCTGAGTTAGTCTCCATCATTATACGCCAGCCCCTGAGTTGAGTCTCCGTCATTATACCGCCAGCCCTGAGTTGAGTCTTCGTCATTATACCGCCAGTCCCTGAGTTGAGTCTCCGTCATTATACCGCCAGCCCCTGGAGTTGAGTCTCCATCATTATACCGCCGGCCCCTGAGTAGAGTCTCCGTCATTGTACCGCCAGCACCTGAGTTGAGTCTCCGTCATTATACCGCCAGCCCCTGAGTTGACTCTCCGTCATTATACCGCCAGCCCCTGAGTTGACTCTCCATCATTATACCTCCAGCCCCTGAGTTGAGTCTCCATCATTATACCGCCAGCCCCTGAGTTGAGTCTCCGTCATTATATCGCCAGCCCCTGAGTTGAGTCTCCGTCATTATACCGCCAATCCCTGAGTTGAGTCTCCATCATTATACCGCCGGCTGCTGAGTTGAGTCTCCGTCATTATACCGCTGGTCCCTGAGTTGAGTCTCCGTCATTATACCGCCGGCCCTGAGTTGAGTCTCCATCATTATACCGCCAGCCCGAGTTGAGTCTCCGTCATTATACCGCCAGCCCCTGAGTTGAGTCTCCATCATTATACTGCCAGTCCTTGAGTTGAGTCTCCGTCATTATACCACCATCATTATACCACAAAACACACAGTCTCCATCGTTATACCGCCATATACTGAGTTTAGTCATTATACCGCCATATACTGAGTTGAGTCATTATACCGCCATATACTGAGTCGAGTCTCCATCATTATACCGCCAGCCCCTGAGTTGAGTCTCCGTCATTATACCGCCAGCCCCTGAGTTGAGTCTCCGTCATTATATCGCCAGCCCCTGAGTTGAGTCTCCATCATTATACCGCCAGCCCGAGTTGAGTCTCCATCATTATAAAGAATTAGCAAGAGGAAATAAGCACAGGAGGCTGATGAGGAAGCAAACGAGTACAAGGCGAGATGTGCCTTGCTTTGCTCCAGGAGCGCTTGATTTCAGGCTCTCCACAAGAGCACCAAAGGGACGGAGGGTCAGAGCTATTCAAGGTCAGGTGGGCGGCTCTGGCACTGCTGTTTTGCACAGCAACTCTCGGCTCCAACTACTGCCTGAGCCTCCGTTAGCTGACATCCCTTTGCATAGAGAAGGTGTCAGGGAACAAGGACGGCCAAGGACAGCTGCCAAAAATCGCTGACTTCAGGGCTGCTGGAAATCGCAAGCCCAGAAGTTGCAAGATAAGCGTAAAGGGACCCACGGACGCCGATTAGCCCACAGAGGCCAGACACAGGGCTCCTCTGGACGCCGAAACACACAGAAAGGCTTGTGGGAAGCTCCTCGTAGAAACTTCCATCCACACTGGCTGAATACAGAGCCTACGTGGTGCAGCCTGCTGCCTCCCGAAAGGCTGAGCTCTGAGTGCAGCTTGCTTCTCTCCGGAAGCAGAGGGGACAGGTCTGCTATAAACACGGAGCAAAATTTCCCACCCACTGTCTACAGCGCCAAAGGCTCTATGCAGAACCAGGAGTAACCCCCTGAGCATTGGCAGGTGTGACCCAAAAAGGAAAAACAAGCCCCATTTTCCCGCTGCAGAGGGAGACGCCCGGGGTGAAGGCCAAAGGCCCCAGGCCCTCCTTCCTCCTCTCCCTTGCGACTCTACCAAACTCTAAATATCTGCAGGGCTAGCCATAATGTGTAAAATAAGAGGGAGAGAGATGCAGAGACAGAGAGAGAGATAGAGAGAGAAAGAGAGGAAACTGGGGTACCTGCTATTAAGGCGGGTGGGGGACGGGGGGGGAGAGGTACATTGGTGGTGGAAATGGGGCACTGGTGGAGGGATGGGTGCTGGAATACTGTATTACCAAGAACCAATTATGAACACCTTTGTAATTGTGTGTTTCACGGGTGGGATAATAAAAAATTAAAAAAAAAATAAAAACATCCTGGCTGAAAAGTTCTGAGTTAAAGGATGAAGGCATGCAGATCCAAGAAGCCCGATGCGTACCAGCAAGAAGAGACCCCAAAAGAAAGACCCCAAGACACATCCTAGTCAAAGTAATGGATGCCATAGACAGAGACATAATTATTCAGGCAGCAAGATCAAAGAAGGAAATTGTATACAAAGGAGCATCCATTTGACTCGGCAGACTTCTCAGAAGAGACCCTCCAAGCCCGAAGGCAGTGGTGGGATAGAGTAAAAAAACTCAATGAAATGAATGCCTCAGAAAGAATTCTATATCCGGCTAAACTCTCACTAAGATTTGAAGGAGAGATATACAACTTCTTGGATAAATAGCTTAGGAACTTTGTAAAATCAAAACCAACCTTAAAAGAAGGACTGAAAGATCTACTCTAAGACGAGACATAACCCAAAACAACCAACCTATACAGAAAGATGGCACAAAATCCCATGACAATAATCTCTCTCAATGTCAATGGTCTAAATGCACCGTTAAGAGACAGAGTGGCAAAATGGATCAAAAAATTGAATCCGACATTCTGCTGCCTTCAAGAAACACACCTGAACAATCGGAGCAAAGACAGGCTCAAAATATAAGGCTGGAAAACAATCCTTCATTCAAACAACCCATCCTAAAAGGCTGGGGTAGCCATACTGGTATCTGACAACATAGACTTCAGGCTGAAGAAGGTCAGAAGGGACAGTGAAGGTCACTTCTTAATAGTCAAGGGATGCATATATCAGGAAGAAATCATGCTATTAAACATATATGCACCCAATGAGGGGCCAGCAAAATACCTAAAACAACTACTAATAGACTTCAAAGAAGACATTGACAGCAACACAATTGTAGTTGGAGACTTCACACTGCTCTATCAACCCTGGATAGAACAAGATTGAAACTTACCAAGGAAATACTGGCCCTAAAAGAAGAGATGGAAGAAAGAGGGCTGGTAGACATATACAGGGTATTTCATCCCCAAAAAGCTGAATACACTTTCTTCTCCAGTGCACATGGAACATACTCCAAAATAGATCACATGCTGAGCCATAAATCATACCTCCATAAAATCAAGATAGAAATTGTGCCAACTACTTTTTCAGACCATGATTCACTGAAAATAGAAGTTAATTGTACACAAAAATGGGGACAAATACCAAGTACCTGGAAACTAAACAGCTCACTGCTGAACAACCAGCAAGTCATAAAAAGAAATCAAAGAGGAAATCCAAAGATTCCTGGAAACAAATGAGACTGAAGACACGAATTACCAGAACTTGTGGAATACAGCGAAGGCAGTGTTAAGAGGCAAGTTCATAGCTCTTCAAGCATTCATCAGAAAAGAAAAGGCCATCACAAACAGTCTGACTTTACAACTTAAGATCTTAGAGAGTGATCAACAAAAGGAGCCCAACCCAAGCAGAAAGAAATAATAAAACTGGGAGCAGAAATCAATGAGATGGAATGTCAAAAAACAATCCAGAAGATCAACGAAACCAAAAGCTGGTTCTTTGAAAAAATAAACAAGATTGACAAACCACTTGCAAGACTTGTAAGAAAAGGAAAAGAGAGAACCCAAATAAATAGAATCAGAAATGAAAACGGGGACATCACAACAGTAACCACAGAAATTCAAAACATCAGAGATTACTATGAGAGCCTGTATGCACGAAACAAGAGAACCTAGAAGAAATGGACAAATTCCTGAATTCCTATAGCCTCCCAAGTCTGCAACAAGAAGATTTGCAATATCTCAACAAACCTATCTCCATCGAGGAGATGGAATCAGTAATCAAAAGTCTCCCCAAACATAAAAGCCCAGGTCCAGATGGATTCACCAGTGAATTCTACAAAACCTTTAAAGAGGACCTACTCCCAATTCTTTTCAAGCTCTTCCGACAAATTGAAGAAACAGAAACACTCCCAAATAGCTTTTTACGAGGCACATATCACCCTGATACCCAAAGCAGACAGGGATGTCACAAAAAAGGAAAACTACAGACCAATCTCCCTGATGAACACAGATGCTAAGATCTTCAACAAAATACTAGCAAATAGAATCCAAAGAGTCATCCAAAAGATTATACACCATGACCAAGTGGGATTCATCCCGGGAATGCAAGGATGGTTCAACATCCGCAAGTCAATCAACATAATACATCATATCAACAAAAAAGAAAAATAAAAACCATAAGATCATATCAATAGATGTAGAGAAGGCATTTGACAAGATTCAACACCTGTTCATGATAAAAGCTCTCTGTAAAATGGGGATTGAAGGAACCTTCCTCAAGATAATCCAGGCCATCTACTACAAGCCCACAGCGAGCATCATTCTCAATGGGGAAAAACTGAAAGCCTTCCCCTTAAGATCAGGGACATGACAAGGCTGCCCACTCTCACCACTTCTATTCAATATAGTATTGGAAGTACTTGCCATAGCAATCAGGGAAGAAAAAGACATTAAGGACATCCGAATAGGAAGGGAAGAAGCCAAGTTGTCACTATTTGCAGATGACATGATATTATACCTGGAAAACCCAAAACTCTCTACCAAGAGGCTCCTAGAAATAATACATTCCTATAGTAGAGTGGCAGGGTACAAAATCAATACCCAAAAGTCAATGGCCTTCCTATATGCAAACAGCGAAAGAGAAGAAAGGGACATTAAACAAACTATCCCATTCACAAACGTGCCAAGAAAATCAAATACCTAGGAATCAGTTTGACAAAGAATGTAAAGGATCTCTACAAAGAAAACTACAAAACGTTACTTCAGGAAATAAAAGAAGACCTGAGGAAATGGAGACATATTCCCTGCTCATGGATTGGAAGGATTAACATTATCAAAATGGTAATACTCCCTAGAGCTTTATACAGATTCAATGCGGTCCCTATAAAGATACCCTTGATGTTCTTCAAAGGAATTGCAAACACTCCTGAAATTTGTATGGAATAATAAATCCCCACGAATAGCTAAAGCAATCCTTGGGAAAAAGATGGGAGGTATCACTTTCCCCAACCTCAAGCTCTACTACAGAGCAGTTGTAATTAAGACAGTGTGGTATTGGTATAGAAACAGACCCGTAGACCTATGGAATAGAACTGAATATCCTGAAACACACTCTTAAATATACAACCACTTAATCTTCGATAAAGGAGCAAAAAATATTAAGTAGAGCAAAGAAAGCCTCTTCAACAAATGGTGCTGGGAAAACTGGGCATCTACGTGTAAAAAATGAACTTAGACCTCCTTCTAACGCCATGCACAAGAGTCAGATCAAAATGGATTCTAGATCTCAACATCAGACATGAATCTATAAGGTACATCGAAGAAAACATAGGAGAAACGCTCTACGACATTGAAACTAAAAGTATCTTTAAAGACGACACACCACTGACCAAGCAAATGGAAGCAAAGATAAACAAATGGGATTATATAAAATTGAAAAGCTTCTGCACCTCAAAAGAAACGGTGACCAAGATACAAAGACAATCCACAGAGTGGGAAAGGATATTCACCCAATACCCATCTGACAAGGGGTTAATATCCAGGATATATCAGGCACTGGTAGCACTCCACAAGAAAAAAACAGCCAACCCCATCAAAAAATGGGCAGAAGAAATGAACAGAAGCTTCCAAAAAGAAGAAATTCGAATGGCCAAAAGGCATATGAAAAAGTGTTCTTCATCTTTAATCATCAGGGAGATGCAAATCAAAACAACAATGAGGTACCATCTCACCCCACAGAGACTGGCACACATCCAAAACAGCAAGAACAACCGGTGCTGGCGTGGATGTGGGGAAAAAGGGACTCTGATCCACTGTTGGTGGGAGTGCCGACGGTCCAGCCCTTTTGGAAAATATGGGCATTCCTCCGAAAACTAGATATTGAGCTCCCATTTGATCCAGCAATAGCACTCCTGGGAATATACCCTAGAGACCGAAAAACACATAGCAGAAATACTATCTGATACTTCATAGCAATACACAGCAATTCTAGCCACCCACCTTCTGTAAGAATGTTGGTTGTCTTCAATACGGTAGATTAAAAAAATGACCCCAATGTATAGTAATCACTGCTGATGTTATACATAATGACCCTTCTTTGAAAGTTGTAGGGCTGCAATTGTTTCAAACTCAGTAAGAGAGGGAGAAAGTGAATCTCAACTAATAAATTACATCTTGAAATAGACACAATAGTGTTGTGCCCGAATTACTACCAGTGGTAACTGACACACCCCGAATTTAACTGCACCAGACAGTTCTATCTGTCCCAACACTGACCAACACTGCTTCTCGGTTTCTCATCATTATGTATTATCACTTGATCACTTGATCACTTGAATCCACGTTATTCATCGATTTGCCCAGCGGGCGCCAGTAACATCTCCATTGGACCCTATCACGTGCCAATGTAGCCCAATGGCATCTGGTTGATTCAGGAATATGAAGAGCCTCAAACCGTTCCTTCAGGGTCTTGACAAGGAAGATTATGTGTTATAAGAGATCTAAACACAGCTCAGCATGACAAGAAAAATTACAAGTCTTATGACAGCAAGTGTTGCATTCAGGATCTCCTGCAAAACATCCCCAACTACTAGTAGCATTGACAGACATGGGTTAGGGTGTGGTGTGTGTGTGTGTGTGTGTGTGTGTGTGTGTGTGTGTGAAGTGAGGCTAAAAAACGTCGGATGCAAGCTCACGACTCTACCTTCCACACACTTTCTGCAGGCAAACCTTCCTAAGAAGAACCATGCACTACTCAAGTCCAGCAAACCAAACTTGCCACGAACCTTGGGAAACCATCAAAAACCTTGGCTACTCCGCCAGCAACCCCCAATTCAGTTCTGAAGACCAATGCAGCAAAAGAGGAAAAAAAATCCAGTTCAGAAGCTGAGCAGTGCTCCCCCCCCGGCGCCACCCTCTCTGCCTTAAGGAGAGGCGTGGAGCAAAGGCATGGAGAGGCTCAGAAGATGCTCTGGTGACTTCCAATGGGTGCCTAGAGCTGGGCCAGGACAGTGCTAGCATGGCGGCAGAGTGGACTTTGCTCCTGGTACATTCTTCACATTCCTGCACAACACTTCCCCTAGCCAAGAAGCCCACGAAGCCTGACCCCCTGGTCACACACTGCCCCTCAAGCACCTCAGCAGCTGTGGCACCCAGTTGCCCTGCTACCAGGTTTGTGGCACTCAGCCAAAGCGCAGCCAAATGCCAGACCCGATGCGTGCCCCCCAGCTCTTGGGGTGGGAGGTAAAGAGAGGCAGGAGCCTGGTAGCTGCAGCAGTGGGCAGGGAGAGAGGATCAGTCCGAAGGTGTTGAAGATATATTAAAAAAAAAAAGAGAGAGAATTGTTGCAGGACTCCTAAGGGCCGCTGCATCTGCTCTCGATTGCCTCCCCGCAAATCACTCCGTAGATAAGGGGGTAGTCTAAATGTGGCAGTTTATCCATGTATGCTGTACTAGCTGGTATAAATATTCTCCCATGATACCACAATCGTCTTGGGACTAGCTAGATCTTACCAGCTTATTAGCCTGGCCACGCTGGACCCCTAAGTAATTAGACCAGAGAGAAATGCTGTTTGCTTCCAAGCAAACAAGCATGGCTCCCTGATATACTCAAAGGCAACTAAAATATAAAACCACAATGAAGTAGAAGAGACTTGTGAAGGCTTGGAGAAATATTTAACTGGCATTAGTATTAGTCCTTGGTACAGAGACATGCCATCTCAGAAACCCCCTTCTCTACACTACAAAGGCATTCCCAGGCAGATTTCGGCTCAAAACATTAGCATAGTAAAGGCCCTAGGTGAGGTGCAGGGAGGGATTACCTAAGGGCATTGGACCCTCCCTGCTTTCCATAATAGTGGGAGGAAGGTCTGAGTTACAGGTATATAAACTAGCCGGTTCCCGCTCTCCAGGCCTTCTTCTTTGTGGGATCTCTCCTTGTGAGCGCTCATTCCCCTTGGAAGCCTTATTCTCCTTTTACAAAACCTTTACATGTGGTGGTCGCCATCTTGGCCTACACGTGGCTGGGGTTCTAGCCTGGAATCCTAAGCATCGGGTTTTTCCTTTTGCTGATTTGTATGCCTGAACCTGTGATAAGTAAAGCCTTTTAAAACTGCATCGGATTCCTGAGTTTTCATTCGTTCCTTGCCGGCTTCGGAGGTAGAAGGGAACTTCGCTTCCGGCACTGTCGGGGACCCGGCGGAGCGCCCGACAGAGAATGAAACCAGGAATACTCCCTGGTAAGGCAAGGGAAAGTCAAGCTACACCCACCCTGAAATCTGGGGATAGAACTCTAATACAGATAGCAGGACCTAGCTTTCATGTGGACATGAGCCGGGCAAGATAACCGGGTGTGCTTCTGCTGACCCAGCATCCAGCCTGCACATCAATGGGAGACCCGGACACAGGCACAGCAGGATCCAGGCAGACGGGCTGGATCTAATACACAGTGGGAGGCAGGAAACTTCAGGTGGAAGCACTGAGTCTGGAGTGAGGGGGGGACACCCAGGAACTGGAAGCAGCCTGGCCAATAGTGGACAAGGATGTAGGGATCCATCACCTTATGACAGGACCTGGCCTTGGACCTGCAGAACTCAGCCGGGCCCTTTAATAAGCTGATCAGTTGCTGGCGGAAGCAGGACAGGTTAGGAGTGGCCTCCTGCCCCCTGTCCACACACATAACGGCCAGTTAGACTCTGAAGGCCCTTTGCCCCTCAGGCAAAGGGCGCTCCCCGCCCCTGGCTGTCCTCTGTGGGGCTCATGGTTAGGGTCTCCCCAACAGCTCCACCTGGACCTCATCTTCTACCCCTGAACTCAGGAAACCCTTGAAAGATAAAGGTCTCGCCTCCCCCTCACCTTTGCTGTCTGTAGCCAACTTCCCCAACCTGAAAGGAAACTGAGGCAAATGGGATATGATTCGGAAGGTGGTGATTAGGGTAAGAAACACAACACAAGCCTGACTCAGCATGGCGTGGGGGTGGGAGGGAAACCAAAGGGGGCATGGTCAGCTGAGACTCAATTTCCCCAGAAGCCAAGGGGAACTCGCTTAAAGGCCAAACTGAAGATGCTCCTCCAGGCAAGGCCCAGAGGCAAGGGGCGGAGTGCAGGAAGCAGCATTTTAGGGGCACCAGCAGCACCCACAGATGCAAGGGAACCTCCCATGAGGCAGCTCTGGGGAGGTGGGAGAGACCAGACTTTGAGGGGGCACCTTCCAGAACTGAAAGAGTGGGACACGACCCTCAGGGTACACTCCTGCGGGAGACCCACCCCCAGAGAAAGTCAGGAATCCATCCAGTGGTGCCAGTCAGTGACTCAGGTTTGTACTGGACCAACACAGGGGTCCCGTGACACCCTCAAGCAGCAGTTAGAACGCCCTCCCTGTCAACCCCTGGGACTGCCCAAGTTCTAGCTTCCTGTTCCCTTCCTCTCCACCCTCAGGCCCTGAGGCTTCCTGTCTCCCCTCATTCCCTCAATCCCGGAGTTCTCATACGAGCCTGATTAAGAAGCACAAAATCCTTCTCCCCTGCCTCAGAACTTCTGCTGGGGCGCTGCCAGACCCCTTCCCACCCCAGAAACAAAGAGGGGGTACGGGGTGGGCTAGTGAGGCGGTCTGCATCGCCTCAGCATATTCCAGGCCCAGACTCGCAGACCACGCTCAGAGTTTCTGCAGCCCTCAGTCTCATACGAGCGTAGCCAGAACCCAAACCCCCATTTTTCTAGTTAAGCCAAAGCAGGCGCTTCCCCTGGAAAGCAGCCTTCACGTAAGGGCACCCACTCTGGTAGTGCAAGCATCATCCTTCATCAGCGGGCACGAACCTCTGGCAGCGCTGCTCCTGGACTTCTAAGCAGACCACACTCCTCTTCCGTGGCCAGGGCCCAGGGAAGAGAGTCTCCTTCAGACGCAGCATCAAAAACGGCAGCTGACTACGTTGTTCTCTGGAGCATTCAGGAGGAGCCTGGAAAGATACAGCAGATCCCCACTCAGACCAGTAAAGCTGCTTCCGCCCAGAGGTATTTATGGGATCCGAACTCCCCAGTGGCTGTTTCTGGAACTCCGTGGTTCTCACACATACATTGGAATCACCTGCAAGTACCTCATTAAGGCAAGATTGCTGAGCCCCTTCTCCAGATCTCCAGGCCCATGAGTCTCAATGAAGATGGAATTGGTTCCAGGTGCGCAGCGGCCCGCACATTGGAAGAGCCAAGGCCTCCCCCTCAGGTGGAGCTGGGATTCCGGAGAAAGCATGGACAGTTCATGGTGATCCCTCATGATTGGATAACACAGTGGGTTGCCTTGATTCTGAAGGGCTCTTGGGAGCATGCCCAGCTGATGGGACCAGCCAGGAGAGGGGGTGGAAGGAAGGGGAAAGACCCTGGAAGATAGAACAGGTGCAGTCCAGGCTTAGCTGCCTCTAGCTTTGTTGGGGACCCTGGTAAGTCTCTTACTGGCGGTGGCCATCTCTGCCATTAATTCAGACTCTTACTAAGGGCCTGATATCAGGGCTACGGGGGCAGGGAGCACTGCGCTAGGTAGCTGGGTTGGCAGGTAAAGTCGCAGCCCTTAGCTGCTGGTGGCAGATGAAGGAGAACAAATCCCCAGATCTGTGTGGAGACTGTGGGAGCAGCAGAGCACCTCCCCTTCCCTTTGGGCACGCCTGCTCCTGGGACCAGAAGCTTATGGCCAGCAGCTGGAGGAAAAGGCCTGCCCACTCCCTTGGAGGCAGCAGGTGCCTCAGTGTTGGAAACCAAGCAACAGCCACGTTCAGGGGGAGACGGGCAGCTCCTGAAACTGGATGTGAAACCAGCCTTTCAAATGCCTCTTCCTAGGCCCTCGAGACTGGAGGTAAGAAGGGGGTGATGGCATCATTGTTCACGCTGAAAGTTTTCCGGGTTCTCCACATGCACGGAGCAATGACCAGGCATCAGGTGCTCTAGTGGCTGCGAGGGAAGTGGCTTTGAAAGCCCCCATGGCTCCCCAGACAGAGCAGGCCCCCTTCATAGTACCCCACTACCTCAATTGATCTCATCAACAGTAAACACCTGGGAAGTGCTAGGCCTCTAAGGCGTGTGTACGTGTGTTTCATTATAGTTGCTCAGAGTCTGAGTGTGGCAAGTGACAGCCCCATCCCCTGAGTGCTGGTGCCCCCTCTCCTGCCCTGAGCTATTAGAAGACCCTGTGCTCTTGAAAGGATTGGCCGCCCGATGGGTGACCAACTGGAAGCCTCGGAACGCTGCACCTGTCAAGGAAAACTCTGAGAGACCGGGCCTATGCAATAGCAAGGGTTTTATTTTATTTTCCAAGCATGCTGGGGCTCAGCATAACCGATGGCAGGCTAGAGGCTAAGAGCCGCGAACTGAGATACAGCACAGTTTTTATAGCACTCTAAGACAAAGAACTTTTGCAACATAGCAAACTCAGGAGATTGGGAGAGACTTGTGATTTACTGCAGGAATGCCCAAGATGTCATGCTGATATTTAGAGTGTTTACACAGGGATATCTTTGGAGTCTCCCTAGGTATCTGGTCGACAATCCTTATCAACTATCCATTATCTGGTTGACAATCCTTATCAACTATCAATTAGGAGGGACTTGAAATTTACTGTCGCCGTGATCCTATAGTGGTTAGTACTCTGCGTTGTGAAATTTACTGCAAGCCAGCTCCTTAGGTATCTGGTTAACAAGTCTTGCAAAGCCCAGTTAGCATTCCTTTTCATTGTATCCCTGTTAACTCTTTTTGGTCTGGTTTTTCGGGGTCTACCTTTTCACTCTGAGGTGTCCAATGTCTAACCAGGCGTGAAAAGCAAACAACCTCTCTTCATCCTACCTTCCTGCCTTCCTACCTGCTTCTGTGCCCTCGGCAGGTGGCAGGAAAACTCACCTCAAGCTTCTACGGCCTCCAGGTGCTGGCGGGGGACTCCCAGGAGGCCACTGCTTGGGACCCGTGTCAGGCTTGTCAGCCCAGATGCTGTGGAGTCTCATGCAGGGCCGTGAAATATGAGCTGAGCTCCGCCTGGCCTGGCCAGCCACATGCAGGATGCAGCCTGAGGACATTCCCTGGCTCCTCCCTTCCCTGCGAGGGCAGGCCACAGGCATCCACACCTGTCACTTACAGCGTTCTGTAGCACAGCAGAGGGTCTGGGGAAGGAGCACAGGTCTGGGAGGCCAGGAGTCAGTCTGCAGGTTTGAGAGGTTTTGGGGAGAGGTTTTGCAGGCCCCCAAGCCTGATTCCCAAGCACTTGAGCACACCTTGCTGCTCACTGCAGGAACCTCTCTCTCCAGGGACCTCTGACCCTCTCCCCACAATGAAGGAGGAAGCCTCAGTTTCCCCTTGCCGACCTGAGAGAAGCCTCAGTTTCCCCTTGCCAACCTGAGAGAAGCCTCAGTTTCCCCTTGCCAACCTGAGAGAAGGCCACAGTTTCTCCTTGTCAGCAGCTCCAGTTCTCCCATTAACCTACCCCGCCTCATCCTAAGGCCCTATCTCTAACATTCTCGACTTTCCCAGAACCATACAATTCTCTTTGGAACCAGGAGTCACAAGACTAAGATAATAAACAATACCTGAGGCAGATAGCCAGAAAGACCCAAACCAGCCAGACCACCCTGAAGATTTCTGGCATTCTCTGTAATACTTGGTTGATAACAATGCAGGCCTCCTGCATTGTTCACTGTATCACTGTCTTCCCGTTCATCATCGATTTGCTCGAGCGGGCCTCAGTAACATCTCCATATGTCCTGTCTCATGCTAGTAGAGCCCAAGGCATCTGCTTACTCCAGGAACATAAAGAGCCTCAATCCATTCCGAATGAGGTCTATAATTGTTACTGGTATTTGGCATATATATCAAATACAACACGGGTAGCTTGCCAGGCTCTGCCGTGCAGGTAGCATATTCATGTAGGCATCTCTAAGTCCAGCATTTATTGATGAACCTGCGGCTGCAAGCGGCCGCTGCAAGCCGGGCGCTAATAGGCTGGTCTGCTGGGTGGAGTTCTGACGAGAGAGAAGTCCGGATGTGGAAAATGGTGGCCATTATGGTGTGGGGTTCCTCTGGCTTCTTGTGAGACTCTGCTGGGGTGGTGGGCCAGGGCTAGAACCCACCATCCCTCCCGGGCTCCTCGTGAGCGGCTGGTCACGGGAGAGCCAGTAGCAGCTCTGCCCCCATGTCTGCGAAGTCTCTGGACAGGCATACCTGAGCCGGATTTAAGAAAGACTGCTGCAGGGTGGAACTCTGGTTTTTTCCACCCTGGTGAACATACATGTTTAAAAAAATACTAATTATACACATTAAACATGGAGAGTGTATTATTTCTAAGAGTGTATTATATCTACATGTTGTAATATTATAACCCGTGGCTGGCTGGCTGGCTGGGGTTGGGCCACACCAGCAGTGCTCCTGGTAGTGCTCAGGGGCCCAAGGCGGTGCTGGGGATCAAAGCAGGGTGGGCCGTGTGGAAGGCCCCAGCTGCCCCACCCGCCCCGCGGCTCTCAAGGGGACCATCCCTCTGCCCTCTCGCCTGTGTCCTGCATCTTGCCGGCCACAGCAGGGTCCTTTGGAGTGTGCCAGAATGCAGGGCCCAGGAGGCAGCGTCCAGTGCGACTCCCTCTCAGGAGAGCTCCTGCTCAGCTCTCGGCTCCTTCCTCTCCTCACCGGTGGGCTGCGACTGGGGCTGTCCTCAGGGCGCTCGGCAGGGAGTGGTCTGCGCCGGCTCTCTGCCTGTCCGCGTGTTGCCACTTACAGCCCAGGAACTTTGCAGAACATCGACAGTGATTTGCTTGTCCCCTCTCCTGTCTTGGCGCTCAATGGGAGGCAAGATTTCTTTTTTAATTCCCGCTCGCAGGAGCTCAAGTGGGCAGGGGGCTGGCCGTTGTCCTTCATGGGCAACTGCGCCCTGAGCAGCCAGGAAGGTAGCTCAAAGGACCGAGGTCCCCCTCGGCTTGCCTGCTGAGACCTGGGTTGGATCCCGCACACACAGCGTCGGGAACACTTCCAGGAGAGAACCCTGAGTGCATACCCGAACCGCCTCTCCTGCACTCTGATGTGTTCACTTGAGAAACTCGCCGTGTTCATTAAGACAAGTCCCCGTGGCAGGCTGCTCGGAGTAAGAGAGAGAGAAATTGGCCGTGAGGGAAATGCCACATCCCCGTGGCAGGCTGCTCTGAGAAAGAGAGAGGAAACTCGCCTTGAGGGAAACGCCACGTCTCCAAGGCAGGCTGCTTCGGAGTAAGAGAGAGGAAACTCACTGTGAGGGGAAATGCCACGTCCCTGTGGCAGGCTGCTCGGAGTAAGAGAGAGAGGAAACTGGCTGTGAGTGAAAAGCCAAGTCCCCGTGGCTGGCTGCTTGGAGTAAGAGAGAGGGAAACTGGCTGTGAGGGGAACGCCACGTCCCCGTGGCTGGCTGCTCGGAGTAAGAGAGAGGAAACTGGCTGAGGGAAAGCGCCAAGTCCCCGTGGCAGGCTGCTCGGAATAAGAGAGAGGAAACTCTCCTCGGAGTAAGAGAGAGGAAACTGGCTGTGAGGAAAACGCCAACTCCCCGTGGCAGGCTGCTCTGAGTAAGAGAGAGAGAAACTTGCCATGAGGGAAACGCCACGTCCCCGTGGCAGGCTGCTCGGAGCAAGAGAGAGGAAACTCACTGTGAGGGAAACGCCACGTCCCGTGGCAGGCTGCTCTGAGTAAGAGAGAGGGAAACTTGCCATGAGGGAAACGCCACGTCCCCGTGGCAGGCTGCTCGGAGCAAGAGAGAGAAAACTCACTGTGAGCAAATGTCAAGTCCCCGTGGCAGGCTGCTCAGAGTAAGAGAGAGAGAATCTCACCGTGAGGGAAACGCCAACTCCCCATGGCAGGCTGCTCGGAGTAAGAGAGAGGAAACTGAATGAGGGAAACGCCAAGTCCCCGTGGCAGGCTGCTGGGAGTAAGAGAGAGGAAACTCACCTCGGAGTAAGAGAGAGGAAACTGGCTGAGGGAAACGCCAAGTCCCCGTGGCAGGCTGCTCGGAGTAAGAGAGAGGAAATTCACCGTGAGGGAAACGCCAACTCCCGTGGCAGGCTGCTTGGAGTAAGAGAGAGGAAACTCTCCTCCGGAGTAAGAGAGAGGAAACTGGCTGTGAGGGAAATGCCAAGTCCCCGTGGCAGGCTGCTTTGAGTAAGAGAGAGGAAACTGGCTGTGAGGGAAGCGCCGAAGTCCCCGTGGCAGGCTGCTCGGAGTAAGAGAGAGGAAATTCGCCGTGAGGGAAACGCCAACTCCCCGTGGCAGGCTGCTCGGAGTAAGAGAGAGGAAACTCACCTCGGAGTAAGAGAGAGGGAACTGGCTGAGGGAAACGCCAAGTCCCCGTGGCAGGCTGTTCGGAGTAAGAGAGAGGAAACTCTCCTCGGAGTAAGAGAGAGGACACTGGCTGTGAGGGAAATGCCAAGTCCCCGTGGCAGGCTGCTCGGAGTAAGAGAGAGGGAAACTGGCTGTGAGGGAAACACCAAGTCCCCGTGGCAGGCTGCTCGGAGTAAGAGAGAGAGAAACTTGCTGTGAGCAAACGCCAAGTCCCGTGGCTGGCTGCTCGGAGTAAGAGAGGAACTTCGCCTCGGAGTAAGAGAGAGGAAACTGGCTGAGGGAAATGCCAAGTCCCTGTGGCAGGCTGCTCGGAGTAAGAGAGAGGAAACTTCGGTGTGAGCAAACGCCACGTCCCCGTGGCAGGCTGCTCGGAGTAAGAGAGAGGAAGCTTCGCCGTGAGGCAAACGCCACGCACCTGTGACAGGCTGCTCGGAGTAAGAGAGAGGAAACTTCGCCGTGAGGAAAAACACCAACTCCCGTGGCAGGGTGCTCGGAGTAAGAGAGAGGGGAAACTCACTGTGAGCAAACGCCAAGTCCCCGTGGCAGGCTGCTCAGAGTAAGAGAGAGGAAACTTCGCCTCGGAGTAAGAGAGAGGAAGCTTCGCTGTGAGGAAAAACGCCAACTCCCCATGGCAGGCTGCTCGGAGTAAGAGAGAGGAAACTGGCTGACGGAAAGGCCAAGTCCCCGTGGCAGGCTGCTCGGAGTAAGAGAGAGGAAACTTCGCCTGAGGGAAATGCCACGTTCCGTGGCAGGCTGCTCTGAGTAAGAGAGAGGAAACTTCGCCGTGAGAGAAATGCCAAGTCCCCGTGGCAGGCTGCTCTGAGTAAGAGAGAGGAAACTTGCCATGAGGGAAACGCTACGTCCCCGTGGCAGGCTGCTTCGGAGCAAGAGAGAGGAAACTCACTGTGAGGAAAACGCCAACTCCACATGGCAGGCTGCTCGGAGTAAGAGAGAGGAAACTGGCTGACGGAAAGGCCAAGTCCCTGTGGCAGGCTGCTTTCGGAGTAAGAGAGAGGAAACTCGCCTGAGGGACATGCCACGTTCCGTGGCAGGCTGCTCGGAGTAAGAGAGAGGGAAACTCGCCGTGAGAGAAATGCCAAGTCCCCGTGGCAGGCTGCTCTGAGTAAGAGAGAGGAAACTTGCCATGAGGGAAGCGCCTCGTCCTCGTGGCAGGCTGCTCGGAGCAAGAGAGAGGAAGCTTCGCTGTGAGGAAAACGCCAACTCACCATGGCAGGCTGCTCGAGTAAGAGAGAGGAAACTGGCTGACGGAAAGGCCAAGTCCCCGTGGCAGGCTGCTCGAAGTAAGAGAGAGGAAACTCGCCTGAGGGAAATGCCACGTTCCAGTGGCAGGCTGCTCTGAGTAAGAGAGAGGAAACTTCGCCGTGAGAGAAATGCCAAGTCCCCGTGGCAGGCTGCTCTGAGTAAGAGAGAGGAAACTTGCCATGAGGGAAACGCTACGTCCCGTGGCAGGCTGCTCCGGAGCAAGAGAGAGGAAACTCACTGTGAGGAAAACGGCAACTCCACATGGCAGGCTGCTCGGAGTAAGAGAGAGGAAACCTGGCTGACGGAAAGGCCAAGTCCCTGTGGCAGGCTGCTCGGAGTAAGAGAGAGGAAACTTCGCCTGAGGGAAATGCCACGTTCCCGTGGCAGGCTGCTCGGAGTAAGAGAGAGGAAACTTCGCCGTGAGAGAAATGCCAAGTCCCCGTGGCAGGCTGCTCTGAGTAAGAGAGAGGAAACTTGCCATGAGGGAAACGCCCCGTCCTCGTGGCAGGCTGCTCGGAGCAAGAGAGAGGAAACTCACTGTGAGGAAAACGCCAACTCCACATGGCAGGCTGCTCGGAGTAAGAGAGAGGAAACTCACTGTGAGCAAATGCCAAGTCCCCGTGGCAGGCTGCTCGGAGTAAGAGAGAGGAAACTTCGCCTCAGAGTAAGAGAGAGGAAACTCGCTGTGAGGGAAACGCCACGTCCCCGTGTCAGGCTGCTCGGAGTAAGAGAGAGAAAACTTCGCCCGTGAGGGAAAACGCCAACTCCCGTGGCAGGCTGCTCTGAGTAAGAGAGAGGAAACTCACTGTGAGGGAAGCGCCACGTCCCTGTGGCAGGCTGCTCTGAGTAAGAGAGAGGAAACTCACTGTAAGGGAAATGCCACGTCCCCGTGGCAGGCTGCTCGGAGTAAGAGAGAGGAAACTGGCTGACGGAAAGGCCAAGTCCCTGGCAGGCTGCTCGGAATAAGAAAGAGGAGCTTCGCCTGAGGAAATGCCACGTCCCTGTGGCAGGCTGCTCGGAGTAAGAGAGAGGGGAAAACTGGCTGTGAGTGAAAAGCCAAGTCCCGTGGCTGGCTGCTTGGGTAAGAGAGAGGAAACTGGCTGTGAGGGAAGCGCCACGTCCCCGTGGCTGGCTGCTCGGAGTAAGAGAGAGGAAACTGGCTGAGGGAAACGCCAAGTCCCCGTGGCAGGCTGCTCGGAATAAGAGAGAGGAAACTCTCCTCGGAGTAAGAGAGAGAGAAACTGGCTGTGAGGAAAACGCCAACTCCCGTGGCAGGCTGCTCTGAGTAAGAGAGAGGAAACTTGCCATGAGGAAACGCCACGTCCCCGTGGCAGGCTGCTTTCGGAGCAAGAGAGAGGAAACTCACTGTGAGGGAAACGCCACGTCCCCGTGGCAGGCTGCTCTGAGTAAGAGAGAGGAAACTTGCCATGAGGGAAACGCCACGTCCCCGTGGCAGGCTGCTCGAGCAAGAGAGAGAAAACTCACTGTGAGCAAATGTCAAGTCCCCGTGGCAGGCTGCTCAGAGTAAGAGAGAGGGAATCTCACCGTGAGGAAACGCCAACTCCCCATGGCAGGCTGCTTTCGGAGTAAGAGAGAGGAAACTGAATGAGGGAAACGCCAAGTCCCCGTGGCAGGCTGCTGGGAGTAAGAGAGGAAACTCACCTCGGAGTAAGAGAGAGGAAACTGGCTGAGGGAAACGCCAAGTCCCGTGGCAGGCTGCTCGGAGTAAGAGAGAGGAAATTCACCGTGAGGGAAACGCCAACTCCCCGTGGCAGGCTGCTTGGAGTAAGAGAGAGGAAACCTCCTCGGAGTAAGAGAGGAAACTGGCTGTGAGGGAAATGCCAAGTCCCGTGGCAGGCTGCTTTGAGTAAGAGAGAGGAAACTGGCTGTGAGGAAACGCCAAGTCCCCGTGGCAGGCTGCTCGGAGTAAGAGAGAGAGGGAAATTCGCCGTGAGGGAAACGCCAACCCCCGTGGCAGGCTGCTCGGAGTAAGAGAGAGGAAACTCACCTCGGAGTAAGAGAGAGAGGGAACTGGCTGAGGGAAACGCGAAGTCCCGTGGCAGGCTGTTCGAGTAAGAGAGAGGAAACTCTCCTCGGAGTAAGAGAGAGGACACTGGCTGTGAGGGAAATGCCAAGTCCCCGTGGCGGCTGCTCGGAGTAAGAGAGAGAAACTGGCTGTGAGGGAAACACCAAGTCCCCGTGGCAGGCTGCTCG
This sequence comes from Cryptotis parvus, assembly GCA_021461705.1. Lineage (NCBI taxonomy): Eukaryota > Metazoa > Chordata > Mammalia > Eulipotyphla > Soricidae > Cryptotis > Cryptotis parvus. The sequence continues at coordinate 3,086 of JAJIBD010038224.1, read as the reverse complement.
GAGTTAGAGAGGAAACTTGCTGTGAGCAAACGCCAAGTCCCCGTGGCTGGCTGCCTCGAGTAAGAGAGGAAGCTCGCTCGAGTAAGAGAGAGAGAAACTGGCTGAGGGAAATGCCAAGTCCCTGTGGCAGGCTGCTCGGAGTAAGAGAGAGGAAACTTCGGTGTGAGCAAAGCGCCACGTCCCGTGGCAGGCTGCTCGGAGTAAGAGAGAGGGAAGCTCGCCGTGAGGCAAGCGCCACGTACCTGTGACAGGCTGCTCGGAGGAGAGAGGAAGCTTCGCCGTGAGAAAAACACCAACTCCCGTGGCAGGGTATTCGGAGTAGAGAGAGGAAACTCACTGTGAGCAAACGCCAAGTCCCCGTGGCAGGCTGCTCAGAGTAAGAGAGAGGAAACTCGCCTGGAGGTAAGAGAGAGGAAGCTTCGCTGTGAGGAAAACGCCAACTCCCCATGGCAGGCTGCTCGGGTAAGAGAGAGGAAACTGGCTGACGGAAGGCCAAGTCCCCGTGGCAGGCTGCTCGGAGTAGAGAGAGGAAACTGAGGGAAATGCCACGTTCCCGTGGCAGGCTGCTCTGAGTAAGAGAGAGGAAACTACGCCGTGAGAGAAATGCCAAGTCCCCGTGGCAGGCTGCTCTGAGTAAGAGAGAGAGGAAACTTGCCATGAGGGAAACGCTCACGTCCCCGTGGCAGGCTGCTCGGAGCAAGAGAGGGAAACTCACTGTGAGGAAAACGCCAACTCCATGGCAGGCTGCTCGGAGTAAGAGAGAGGAAACTGGCTGACGGAAAGGCCAAGTCCCTGTGGCAGGCTGCTCGGAGTAAGAGAGAGGAAGCTCGCCTGAGGGACATGCCACGTTCCGTGGCAGGCTGCTCGAGTAAGAGAGAGGAAACTTCGCCGTGAGAGAAATGCCAAGTCCCGTGGCAGGCTGCTCTGAGTAAGAGAGAGGAAACTTGCCATGAGGGGAAAGCGCCTGCGTCCCTCGTGGCAGGCTGCTCGAGCAAGAGAGAGGAAGCTCGCTGTGAGGAAACGCCAACTCACCATGGCAGGCTGCTCGGAGTAAGAGAGAGGAAACTGGCTGACGGAAAGGCCAAGTCCCCGTGGCAGGCTGCTCGAGGTAAGAGAGAGTAGAGGAAACTCGCCTGAGGGGAAATGCCACGTTCAGTGGCAGGCTGCTCTGAGTAAGAGAGAGAGGAAACTTCGCCGTGAGAGAAATGCCAAGTCCCGTGGCAGGCTGCTCTGAGTAAGAGAGAGAGAAACTTGCCATGAGGGAAACGCCACGTCCCTTGGCAGGCTGCTTCGGAGCAAGAGAGAGGGAAACTCACTGTGAGGGAAAACGGCAACTCCACATGGCAGGCTGCTCGGGTAAGAGAGAGGAAACTGGCTGTCGGAAGGCCAAGTCCCTGTGGCAGGCTGCTCGGAGTAAGAGAGAGAGAAACCCTCGCCTGAGGGAAATGCCACGTTCCCGTGGCAGGCTGCTCGGAGTAAGAGAGAGAGGAAACTCGCCGTGAGAGAAATGCCAAGTCCCGTGGCAGGCTGCTCTGAGTAAGAGAGAGAAAACTTGCCATGAGGGAAACGCCCCGTCCTCGCGGCAGGCTGCTCGGAGCAAGAGAGAGGAAACTCACTGTGAGGGAAACGCCAACTCCACATGGCAGGCTGCTCGGAGTAAGAGAGGAAACTCACTGTGAGCAAAATGCCAAGTCCCCGCGGCAGGCTGCTCGAGTAAGAGAGAGAAACTCGCCTCAGAGTAAGAGAGAGGAAACTCGCCAGAGGGAAACGCCACGCCCCGTGTCAGCTGCTCGAGGGCAGAGAGAGAGAAACTCGCCGTGAGGAAAACGCCAACTCCCGCGGCAGGCTGCTCTGAGTAAGAGAGAGGGAAACTCACTGTGAGGGGAAACGCCACGTCCCTGTGGCAGGCTGCTCTGAGTAAGAGAGAGGAAACTCACTGTAAAGGGAAATGCCACGTCCCGTGGCAGGCTGCTCGGAGTAAGAGAGAGAGAAAACTGGCTGACGGAAAGGCCAAGTCCCTGTGGCAGGCTGCTCGGAATACAGAGAGAGGAAACTCGCCTGAGGGAAATGCCAGGTCCCTGTGGCAGGCTGCTCGGAGAGAGAGAGGAAACTTCGCCGTGGGAGAAATGCCAAGTCCCGTGGCAGGCTGCTTTCGGAGTAAAAGAGAGGAAACTTGCCATGAAGGAAACGCCACGCCCAGTGGCAGGCTGCTTCGGAGCAAGAGAGAGGAAACTCACTGTGAGCAAATGCCAAGTCCCCGTGGCAGGCTGCTCAGAGGAGAGAGGAATCTCACCGTGAGGGAAACGCCAAGTCCCCGTGGCTGGCTGCTGGGAGGTAGAGAGAGGAAACTTCGCCTGAGGGAAATGCCACGCTCCCGTGGCAGGCTGCTCTGAGTAAGAGAGAGGAAACTTCGCCGTGAGAGAAATGCCAAGTCCCCGGGGCAGGCTGCTCGGAGTAAGAGAGAGGAAACTGGCTGACGGAAGGGCCAAGTCCCGTGGCAGGCTGCTCAGAGTAAGAGAGAGAAACCGCCTGAGGGAAATGCCACGTTCCCGTGGCAGGCTGCTCTGAGTAAGAGAGGAAACTCGCCGGTGAGAAATGCCAAGTCCCCCAGTGGCTTGGGCTGCTCTGAGGGAGAAGAGAGAGGAAACTTGCCATGAGGGAAACGCTACGTCCGTGGCAGGCTGCTCGGAGCAAGAGAGAGGAGGCTCACTGTGAGGAAAACCAACTCCACATGGCAGGCTGCTCGAGTAAGAGAGAGGAAACTGGCTGACGGAAGAGGCCAAGTCCCTGGGCAGGCTGCTCAGTAAGAGAGAGGAAACTCACCTGGGGATGCCACGTTCCGTGGGGCAGCCTGCTGGGAGTAAGAGAGATGAAGCTTCGCTTAGGTAGAAGAGGAAATGACCAAAGTCCCCTTGTGGCCAGGCTGCTCTGAGTAAGAGGAGGAAACTTGCCATGAGGGGAAAGCGCCTATGGCTACACGTAGCAAAGGCTGCTTTCGGAGCAAGAGAGAGAGGAAACTCCACACTGTGAGGCAAATTTCAAATCCCGTGGCAGGCTGCTCAGAGTAAGAGAGGAGAGGAAACTCA